>JANJGN010001078.1:195000-198795 GCA_026770705.1 Isurus oxyrinchus
CCCCACACAAGTGTCAGGCACTGACCATCTCCAACAAGAGAGAATCCAACCATCGCCCCCTTGACGTTCAATGGGCATTACCCTCACTGAATCCCCCACTATCAACATCCTGGGGGTTACCATTGACCAGACACTGAACTGGGACCCAGCCATATAAACACTGTGGCTACAAGAGCAGGTCAGAGGCTGGGAATCCTGCGGAGAGTCACTCACCTCCCGACACCCCCACGGATCCCGGTGTCTGCTCCTGCCCCATTGACAAGCCCTGCACATTGTACCCTCATGGACACGGTGACCGGAAAACCGGACGTTCGGGGGGGAAAGGATTCAATCCATGTAACCCCCAGACAAACCGCACGAGACCGGAGGACAAGACTTTCTCCTGTCCCAGGTACGCCATCTTATTCGAGACAATTGTTTGGTGGCGAGGGGTTTGGAATTGGACTTCCATTTCAGCCCAGCATCTCTCAGGGGGGAGGAAGATCGAATGACGTCTGAGCATCAGACCGGGATGACTGATTATCTTCACCGTCGGAGAGAAGCGGTGGAGCCCTCTGGTGTCTCCGGGCGACACACCCCTTCAGAGGACAATGGGTGACAAACACGTCTCTCTTTCCCCCGACCAGCAAGTATGAAGACCTGGCCGGTTGCTGCTTGGCCCCGGCGGCGGTTTTATGATATCTAATCTGCTTCAACGCGACTTCATCACAATATATCAGCACCCTAAAAAAAACTCATAAAAAACCAATGCTATGCTCCCTCAGCAGTGACCCTCCGACAGTGCGGCACGCCCTGAGTACTGACCCTCTGACAGTGCGGCACTCCCTCAGTACTGAACCTCTGACAGTGCAGCACTTCCTCAGTATTGACCCTCTGACAGTGCGGCACTCCCTCAGTACTGACCCTCTGACAGTGCAGCACTCCCTCAGTACTGACTCTCTGACAGTGCGGCACTCCCTCAGCACTGACCCTCTAACAGTGCATCATTCCCTCAGTACTGACCCTCTGACAGTGCAGCACTCCCTCAGTACTGACCCTCTGACAGTGCAGCTCTCCCTCAGTACTGACCCTCTGACAGTGCGGCACTCGCTCAGTACTGACCCTCCGACCGTGCGGCACTCCCTCAGTACTTACCCTCTGACAGTGCGGCACTCCCCTCAGCACTGACACTCTGACAGTGCGGCACTCCCTCAGCACTGACGCTCTGACAGTGCGGCACTCCCCTCAGCACTGACACTCTGACAGTGCGGCACTCCCTCAGTACTGACACTCTGACAGTGCAGCACTCCCTCAGTACTGACCCTCTGACAGTGCGGCACTCCCTCAGTACTGATGCTCTGACAGTGCGGCACTCCCTCAGCACTGACACTTTCACAGTGCAGCACTCCCTCAGTACTGACCCTCTGACAGTGCGGCACTCCCTCAGCACTGACACTCTGACAGTGCGGCACTCCCTCTGTACTGACCCTCTGACAGTGCAGCACTCCCTCAGCACTGACCCTCTGACAGTGCGGCACTCCCTCAGTACTGACCCTCTGACCGTGCAGCACTCCCTCAGCACTGACACTCTGACAGTGCGGCACTCCCTCAGCACTGACCCTCCGACAGTGCGGCACTCCCTCAGCACTGACCCTGCGACTGTGCGTCACTCCCTCAGCACTGACCCTCCGACCGTTCGGCACTCCCTCAGCACTGACCCTCTGACAGCGCAGCACTCCCTCAGTACTGACCCTCTGACAGTGCAGCACTCCCTCAGTACTGACCCTCTGACAGTGTGGCACTCTCTCAGTACTGACCCTCTGACAGTGCTGCACTCCCTCAGTACTGACCCTCTGACAGTGCGGCACTCCCTCAGTACTG
Organism: Isurus oxyrinchus; assembly: GCA_026770705.1. Taxonomy (NCBI): domain Eukaryota; kingdom Metazoa; phylum Chordata; class Chondrichthyes; order Lamniformes; family Lamnidae; genus Isurus; species Isurus oxyrinchus. The sequence continues at coordinate 196,861 of JANJGN010001078.1, forward strand.
ACCCTCTGACAGTGCAGCACTCCCTCAGTACTGACCCTCTGACAGTGCAGCACTCCCTCAGTACGGACCCTCTGACAGTGCAGCACTCCCTCAGTACTGACCCTCTGACAGTGCGGCACTCCCTCAGTACTGACCCTCCGACAGTGCAGCACTCCCTCAGTACTGACCCTCTGACAGTGCAGCACTCCCTCAGTACTGACCCTCTGACAGTGCAGCACTCCCTCAGTACTGACCCTCTGACAGTGCAGCACTCGCTCAGTACTGACCCTCTGACAGTGCGGCACTCCCTCAGTACTGACCCTCTGACAGTGCAGCACTCCCTCAGTACTCACCCTCTGACAGTGCAGCACTCCCTCAGTACTGCCCCTCTGACAGTGCAGCACTCCCTCAGTACTGCCCCTCTGACAGTGCAGCACTCCCTCAGTACTGACCCTCCGACAGTGCAGCACTCCCTCAGTACTGACCCTCTGACAGTGGCCATTGAGCATCGTCCTGTATATTTGAACTCTATTTGAACGTAAGCCTGCAACCTTCTGATCCGGAGGGCGAGCATGCCCTCTCAGTCACTACTGGCCCCCGGAGTTGAACTCGGCAAAGGACAGGGATCAGAGGACCCCATTCTACCCCTCATGCTTCTTTTAGCTCTCTGTTGTTGAGCCATCCTGGTGAGGTGACAATGAGGGTTGATGAAGGTAATGCGGTGGATGCAGTGTACATGGACTTCCGAGAGGCATTTAAATAAGTTCCACACAATAATCTTGCTACATTGTTCGAGCTCGTGGAATGCAAGGGACATTCTTGGCACAGGAAGAGTCAACATTTAGCTGCAGCTTAAGGAGATTATAGCTACCGGTTGAATCCCCCTAATCCTTAAGTTAAACCCTATTTTACATAAAGATTCCAGAGATATACATTAAGTGGTGCTCTTCAGGTACATTAAGGTGTGTCTTAAGACCTTTCAATTACTTTCCAGAGAGATGTGTGTCTTAACGGACTACTATGAAGATCAGACGTTATTTTTTAAACCTGCAACATTCCAGAGAGATTCACATCTTAAGAGTCTCTTAATATCTTCTATTTTTAAAAAAGTGCAACATTTCAAAAAGATCTCCATCTTACTACCTTGCAAAGTCTCTTTTAAGACGCCCCCCCCCCCCACCCCCCATCAAAACAAAACACAGCATTCCTGGCACACATGCGGCGTAAGACCTTGCAAGGTGTCTCTCAAGTTCTTCCACTGAAACGAACGCAACATTCCGGTCAGCCAGGCACGGAAAGAGACTGGTGCGAATCTCTTAAGATCCTCTTTTTTTTTTCAAAGCGAATGTGACAAGGCAGAGAGCTGTGAGATGTAAAAGCTCGCAGGGCACCCCTTCAGATTAGCTTATTATGCAAGCCGTCATTGTACACGTGCTTTGGAAATATCTTAAAACCTTGCAAGCCGGCTCTTAAGATCTCGCATTTGAATGCAAAATTGAAGTAACCATACATCTCAGGAGGCTGCAGGTGTCACTTAAGTGCTTTTATTGAAAAACAAAGCAACATTGCAGACTTCATCTTAAGCCTTCGCAATGTGCCTCTTAATATCCCTCACTAAAAACAACATTCCAGGCAGACATGCATCTTAAGGTAAAAACAAAAAAACTGCGGAAGCTGGAAATCCAAAACAAAAACAGAATTACCTGGAAAAACTCAGCAGGTCTGGCAGCATCGGCGGAGAAGAAAAGAGTTGACGTTTCGAGTCCTCATGGCCCTTCGACAGAACTTGAGTTCGAGTCCAAGGAACTCAAGTTCTGTCGAAGGGTCATGCGGACTCGAAACGTCAACTCTTTTCTTCTCCGCCGATGCTGCCAGACCTGCTGAGTTTTTCCAGGTAATTCTGTTTTTGTTATTCATCTTACGGTGTCACTTAAGACCTCCCATTTTAAAAAGTGC
>JANJGN010001079.1:0-198628 GCA_026770705.1 Isurus oxyrinchus
CACTGACACCAATCTCCTCCTGTCTGATATAAACCAAACTCCATGCGCCTCCAACAGTTAGATTCAGTGCATTGTTTGAACTTGGACAGTGATTACTGCACCCCATCGGAGGTGGGTGGGGTGTGGGGGGGTGGGTGGGCAAATTGTGGGCCACTGTCTGTTCCGGCCAAGCCTTACTGAGGTTCAGAAATGGGCTCCGCATTTACCAGTGGAAAGGTCACCAATGTCTCGCTGTGGTTGCCGGCCCGGGGGGCAGTGGCACCTCAGCTTGACTTGACGATTCCGAATGGATCTGAAACTACACTGGAGCACGTAACACTGGGCTGCTCCTACCTCGGCCCGACACCCAGTTGACCCCCTCCCCCACCACCTCCTTGCGCTCAAGAGAGGGAGCCCATTGTAATGTGGAAAACTGCACACACTTGCACGCATACATACACACACACGTGCACGCGCACACACACACACACACACGTGCACGCACCCACACACACGTGCACGCACCCACATGTGCACGTGCCACACACACACACACACAGTGACACAGGGAGCTCGGAAAATAGCTTATTCAATGGAATGCAATGATCCATCCACCAGCTTTGACTAGACTACAGATAAACCCACCCCTCCCCACCCACCCCCCCACCCAGCCCTTCCCACCCCGCCCCGCCCCACACCCCACCCCCCACAACCACTCCCCAACTCCATCCTCTGCACTGCCATCCCTTGCAGCCGGGAATCTCCGATTGGAGACGCCGAACTCCTGGGAACTGTGGCGGGTGCGGCAAGGGGTGGGGTGCGTGGGGGGGGGTAGGGAAAGGGGGCTTGGCATGCCCCCCCCGCCCCCTCCTCTTCCAAAACCCCCCACGCCCACTCCCCCCACCACCCCCACCGATCTGAACCAGGTTCCAATGAAAGCTTCAGGGTCAAGCACAACGTTAAGAGGAGGAAAAGTCAGAGGGCAATTTATTCGGACGTTGATACAGAGTTGGCAGAACCTCCGGGCCGGCTGCGGGTGGACATCAGCACAGACAATAGCAGCCGCACCCCCTCCCTCCCTCCCACCCACGTCCCACCCCTACCCCTCCTGAAAAGGGCTGAACTTCCCAACGGGGTCGAAGCATTTCCACTAACGCCCCCCACCCCACCCGCCCCCCCGCCACCCCACCCACCAACCCACACCCCCCACCCCCCCCGCTCGGGTCAAACGTGGATGCGCTGGTGCCTCAGGAGGTGGGAGGAGCGGGAGAAGCCCTTGCCGCACTGGGAGCAGGAGATAGGGCCGCTCGCCCGTGTGGATGCGCTGGTGGGGTCAGCAGGCTGGACGACTGGGTGAAGCCCTTCTCGCAGACCGAGCACTGGAAGGGGCGCTCGCCGCTGTGCACCCGCAGGTGCCGCAGCAGGTGGGAGAGGCAGGTGAAGGCCTTGGCGCAGACCGAGCACTTGAAGGGCCGCTCGCCGGGCTGGGCCGGCCTGGGGTGCAGCAGCGGGGCCGGGGCCACCTCACCCTCGGCCGGGGTCTCGCCGCCCTCCTCCTCCTCCTCCCCCCCCTCCCCTCCCTCCCGCTCCCCTCCCTCCCCCCCGCCCGCCTCGCCGTCCGGGTGTACTTGACAGGATTGTTCTCGGCGTGCAGGTGCTGGTGGGCCAGGAGAAGGGAGAGCTGGGTGAAGCCGCGGCCACAGACCGAGCAGCGGAGGGCCGCTCGCCGGTGTGGCTGTGCTGGTGGGTCTCAGCAGGTGGGATGGAGCGGGTGAAGCGGCGGCCGCAAACCGAGCAGGAGAAGGGCCGCTCGCCCGTGTGGACCCGCTGGTGGTGTGAGGAGGTGAGGCGAGCGGGTGAAGCCCTTGCCGCAGACCGAGCAGGTGAAGGGCCGCTCCTCGGTGGTGCAGCCGCTGGTGCCGCAGCAGGGTGGAGGAGTCGGTGAAGCCCTTGCGGCAGACGGGGCAGGTGAAGGGCCGCTCGCCCGTGTGCAGCCGCTGGTGCCGCAGCCGGTTGGAGAGCTGGGGTGAAGCCCTTGCCGCAGACTGAGCAGCTGTAGGGTCCGCTCGCCGGGTGTGGACCCGCTGGTGGGTGAGGAGGTGGGATGAGCGGTGTGAAGCTCTTCTCGCAGACGGGGCAGGAGAAGGGCCGCTCGCCGGTGTGGACCCGCTGGTGCACCCTCAGGTCGGTACGAGCGGGTGAAGCCCTTCTCGCAGACGGGGCAGGAGAAGGGCCGCTCGCCGGTGTGGCTGCGCCGGTGCGTCTCCAGCTCGGACTGGGTGTTGTAGCCCTTCCCGCAGTCCCCGCACTTGTAAGGCCGCTCGGCGCTGCGGCCACTCGCCGGCTGGCTCAGTCCTCGGCCGCTCCCGGGACCCGGGTGGGCCCTCTCCTTCTCTGGCTTGCCGTTAGCTCCCTTCCATGCTCGAGGAGGCAGACGATCGCTCAGCCGCCGACGGGGTCGGGTTGACTCTTGCCAGGCGTTGGCGCGACGCTCAGTTCAGGTTCGCAGGCCCGCGGCTCCTCTCCCTTCTTATCCCCCTGTAGAAGGAGTTCACGAGAGAGAGAGAGAGAGAGAATCAATACAAGACGGCATCTGTCAGTCCAGGGTAGAAATTCAGCAAGCACGATCGTTCCTGTTGGTTTGCACCGCGGGGCTGAGAGTAAAATCCTCCCCCCCCGGTTAAGAGTAGGGAACAAAGGTTCCCTTGGCCCTTGGCCCGGATAGGGACTCACAACGGACAATTCTAGCTTCGATGGGTCATTTCTCCAGCTCTCAGTCTGCCAAAGGCTGTAAGTCCCTATCCCACATACCCCCCTCCCCTACTCCCACCAATCCTCAGATCCTCCCACCACCCCTCTCTGATCCTCACACCCCCTTTGCCTCTCTGATCCTCTCGCTCCCACCCCCCCCTCCACTTCGCTGCTCCGGTCCCCATAGCCCAGAGGGCTGAGCTCAGTCCCAGGCCTTCAGCAGGACTCAGAAGGATTGAAAGGCGGCCCCGGGGCTGAAGGGTACAAAACGAGGAAGGGGCTTTCCCGGGGTAAGTGCGAATAAAATTGTTTCCCCTGGCTGGAGGGAGGGAGGGAGGGGGTGGGGGGCGGTTCTGGAATGAGGTTGGTGGTTCTAGAATGAGGGGGATGTTCTAGAACAAGGGGTAGGGAAAGTTCTAGAATGAGGGAGGTGTTCCAGAAGGCGGTTGTAGGGGAGGCTCCGGAATGAGAGGGAGGGGAAGGTTCTAGAATTAGGGGGATTCTAGAGCGAGGTGTCGGGGGGAAGTTTTAGAATGAGCGGGAGGGTCTAGAAGATTCTAGAATGAGCGGGAGGTGAATGTTCTAGAATGAGACAGGGTTATGGCGGGTGGGGGGAGGAAAAGAGGTGACAGGCTCAGCATTCCTGACTGACACGGAGGAGAGAACGTCTTCACTCACAAGGCTTGCAAATGGCCAGCGTTCTCTGGCCCCAAGGGAGGCGAATGCTGCCCCCCTCTGTCTGCCCACTGGGTACTTTGGAAAGCAGAGGCCTACAGGCCTTTCCCACGCCCGCCCAGGACTCCCAGAGCAGTTAGGGTGCAGGTCAGCAGTAGGAGGCTGCTCAGCCCCAGGGCGCCCGCGACCAGCTCTCCCAAATGAGCAACAGGCCCGGGTGTCGTTCTCACCACCCCCACTCCACCCGCCCTGAGCGCATTCCACTCTCCCCCCGCCTCCCCCACCCCCAAACCCTGTGCATCATCGCCTTTCCAACAACGCAGCAAATCCCCCTGCGAGCGCTTCGATCGAACCCGCCTCCGGCAAGAGCTGAGGGACACGGAGAAGGCAGGGGGGGTGGGGGGAGAAAGTGGAACCGCGGTCAATGATCAGCCGCCATCTTATTCAATGACGCGGCAGCTAGCTCGAGACCCGGGGGGAGGAGGAGGCGGATAGCGTAGTGGTATTGTCGCTGGGCTAGTAATTCAGAGATCCAGGGTAATGCTCTGGAGACCCGAGTTCGAATCCCACTACGGCAGATGGTGTTTGAATTTAATTAAAAAAAAATGCTGGAATTAAAAGTCTGATGAACCATTGTCAGTCGTTGTTTAAAAAAAAACCCATCTGGTTCACTAATCTCCCTTTAGGGAAGAGGTTGATTCTTAAATAGCCCCTCTGGACGAGAGCAATGACCGCTGGCCCAGCCAGCGGCGCCCACATCCCGTGAACGAATTTAAAGATAGGCCCAGTGCCCCATACTGCTTCTCCCACTTCAGACACTTTACAATTAGGGGAACCGGAGTTCGCTGAGCACAGAAAGGGCCTGACTGCTCTTAGGAGCCCTGGAGACCGCGGCTGCAATGGGGGTTTATTACAAACATAAGAATGAGGGGCAGGAGTGGGCCATTCGGCCCCTCGAGCCTGCTCCGCCCTTCAACAGGATCATGGCCTCAACTCCACTTTTTGCTGACCACGCCTCGCACCCCACCCCCAACCCTGGCAATCGAGAATCTATCGAATTCAGCCTCGACCATCTCCGCCCGTATACCTCCGCTGCCCTCCGAGGGACAGAGCTCCAAAGACTCGCGAGCCTCTGAGAGAAGAAACTCCCCCCCTCCTCCTTGTCGTCTTAAATAGGAGACCCCCCCCACCCCCTTATCTGAAAAACGTGCCCCCTCGGAGACACCCTCCCAGCGTCCGACAACGTTGCGGAGAAAACCTTTTTAAACGTTAGCCCCAAGGCCTAATAAACGCAGAGAAGGAACCCCCTCCCCCACCCCACAAGGGCTCTCAGTTTGCTGAGATTCAGGTCAGAGACAAAACGAGGAGGGAGCAGAAGTAGGCCAGTCAGCCTCCCTCGGGCCTTCAGTCAGATCCTAGTGGACTCGACGCCCATTCACCGATCCGCCTCCGCTCCGTCTTTCTGACCTGACAGAAAATTCCCATCCCGGGAATGCCAACTGTCCCTGAACATCCGCGGCCTTATTCGTTTCGGAAAGTGGGTTGTGACAGTGGGGGGAGGGGGGGGAAAGAGGAAGAAACTTCCAGGATTTCATTGCCTCCTGTGTGTGTGTGGGGGGGTGGAAAGGGACATAGGAGTAGGCCATCCAGTCTGCTCCTTGTTCACGGCTGATCGTCTACCTCTTGCGCCATTTCCCCCCACCCCCTCTCTTGGTGTCACCAGCACCCAGAAATCCAACGATCTTCTCTTGACTTGAGCACAGTCAGCGGCTGAGCGCTCCGCAGCCCCTCTGGGGCTGGGGTGTTTCCCAGAGGCCTCCTTTCGCCCTCCGAGCGAAGAAATGCCTCCTCCCCTCCAGTCCTGAAGGGCCGGCCCCTCTCGCCCTGAGGCTGCGTTCCCCTGTTTTTAGACGCCCCGGCCAAAGGTGGAGAGGGGGTGGAATCATTCTGCCTACGTCGGCCCCGTGGGAATTTTGCAAAATTCAAGCCAGGTCACCTCTCATTCTTTGAAATTCCAGAGAAGTGTGACCCACTTTCCTCAATACCTCCCCATCCACACACCCACCCACCCACCGACCGCCTCTCCTCCTCCTCGTAAGGCAAGGGAGCAGAGACATGCACATAAAGAAACTTCACTGTCCCTTTAAATATCTGCCCACATAAAGGGGGTGGGGGGAGAGAGAGAAACAAACCAGGGAAATGGGGCTGCACCTTTAAGTGACATGCAGATGCACCAAGGCACAGGAGACTGGTGGCAGGTCAGTCAAATGCAAAGAGCCTGTCCCTTTTTGAAAATCCTGCACCTTTGAGACCCCTCCCCTGCTCACACCCCGCCAAACATTCACCGCCTTAAATCCCAAAGAAAGGGGGGTGGGAGGGGGGAGGTTTAAAAAAAAAAGACCCTGACACAAACCAACCACAAGCTGCAGATTCCTTCAGGGATTGCAAATAAAACTCCCGACCTCTCTCTCTGTTTGTTTTTTTTTTGTTCTTCCCTTTTGCAAAAACTGCAATGCACAAACAAAAAAACTAAAATAAAATACAATAAAATAAAACTGGGTGCAGAACGCCAAAATAATTTTTTTTTTAAAAAAAAGGGGGATGGAGGTTGCAAAGCGAGGCCCTGTGGCCAGGCCTGGGCCCAGCCTGGGCCCTGGATGTGGGATCAGCTCCTGCAGGGATCCAGACAAAGAGACACTGGCCTCACATCCAGCGAGCTGGCTGCACCAGATCCCGCCCCCTTCCCGCGCCGCCATTGGCCGCCGACCACAATCGCCGAGGAGGCTCGGGCTCCCCCTCCCCTCCCGATTGGCCGCCGAGCAGGCTCGGGCTCCCCCCCCTCCCCATTGGCCGCCGAACGGGCTGGGGCTACCCCTTCCCCATTGGCCGCCGAGCGGTCACGGGCTCGGGTTCCCCCTCCCCATTGGACACCGACCACAATCGCCGAAGAGCTCGGGTTCCCCCCTCCCCATTGGCCGCCGAGCGAGCTCGGGCATCGCATCCCACCCACCCCCCACCACATTGGCCACCAAGAAAGCTCGGGCTCCCCTCTCATTGGTTCCCGACCATAATCGCCGAGGGAGGGAGCGAGGCTCCGGCTCCCCTCCCCACTGACAGCCGAGGAGGCTCCAGCTCTTCACACCCCCCCACCCCGCATTGGCCGCTGACAATCGCCGAGCTGACTCGGGCTCCGCTCCCCATTGGCCGCCGAGCGAGCTCGGGCTCCCCTCTCCGTTGGCCGCCTACGACAGTCGCCGAGCTGACTCGGGCTCCCTCCCCATTGGCCGCCGACATTCGCCGAGCTGACTCGGGCTCCCTGCCCCACTAGCCAGCGAGGGGGGCTCGTGCTCTTTTCCCATTGGCCACCGAGTACAGTCGCCAGGTGTCCACGGGCACCCTTCCCATTGGCCGTCGCCTCACGTCAATCACGAGCAGCTTGAGAGAAGGGGGGTTATGAGGAGATTGACGCGGACGTCAGTCACGTCGGGAAGGGGCGGGCCCGAACGTCACCTCGTCTTCCGGCGGCGACCGGAACTTGGGACCGGTGAGAGGAGGAGAGGGGAAAGGGGAGCGAGGCCGATGGCGGCGCCCGTATCCCGGCGTGCCCCGCGCGACTGAAACCGCCCCATCTCTGCCCCATTGCCGTCGCAACACCGTTCCCTTCTTCCGTTCAGCGACAGGAGGCGGGGAATTTCCGGTGACTCACTTTGCAGCGGCGGTTGACGTTGCGCGGGCGGCTGGGGGAGGGGGTGTCGCCCCCTCCCCGGCAACGGGTTGAATGCGGCCTCGTCCTTTCTGTGAACGGGAGCAGCGACGGCGCATGCTCGGAGCTTGGGAAGATAGTGCGCATGCTCAGAACGGGGAAACCGCGCATGCTCACTCCAGAGGGTGCGGGGTGAAAGAATTGTCGCTGCCGCTCGCAAAATGGAGGTCGGAAGGTTTCGGTCGGAGAGCGGGTAGGAGATCCCGGAGAGGTTGCGCGGGCGGTTCATGATTATCCCAACAGCGGCCCTTGCCCTTCGAGCGGGATGCTGTCCGCAGGAGCTGCACCGCGGGCGCCTCCGAAACCTCTCACTCGCTCTCTGACCTGGGGGTTGCCAGGGCAACCGGCCGCCATCTTAGTGGCAAGACTTGTTGGTGCGCATGCGCGGTCCATTGCGACACGACCACATAATGGCGGCCGCTCGGCCCGTTATTCCCCGCCCCTTCCACTCGGCCCATTGTGTCCCTCTCCCCACCTTCCACTCGGCCCATTGTGTCCCCCACTCGGCCCATTGTGTCCCTCTCCCCCCACCTTCCACTCGGCCCATTGTGTCCCCCACTCGGCCCATTGTGTCCCTCTCCCCACCTTCCACTCGGCCCATTGTGTCCCTCACTCGGCCCATTGTGTCCCCCCCCCCAGCCCCTTCCACTCGGCCCATTGTGTCCCCCTCCCCACCTTCCACTCGGCCCATTGTGTCCCCCTCCCCACCTTCCACTCGGCCCATTGTGTCCCCCCCCCCAGCCCCTTCCACTCGGCCCATTGTGTCCCCCTCCCCACCTTCTACTCGGCCCATTCTGTCCCCCCCCAGCCCCTTCCACTCGGCCCATTGTGTGTCCCCCCCAGCCCCTTCTACTCGGCCCATTGTGTCCCCCCCCCCCCGCCCCTTCCACTCGGCCCAATAGTCCCCCCCCCCCCCCAGCCGCTTCCGCTCGGCCCATTGTGCCCCTTCCACCCGGCCCATTGTGCCCCTTCCACCCGGCCCATTGTCCCCCCCCGCCAGCCCCTTCCACTCCACCCATTGTCCCACCCCCCCCCCCCCAGCCGCTTCCGCTCGGCCCATTGCCCCCCCCACCCCCGGCCAGCCCCTTCACTCACTCACTCACTCTTAATGCCGACGACCCTTGTCAGAGAAGAAATCCCTCCTTGCCTCAAACCAGAGCCACCTCATTTTGAGCTCTGTCCCCGGTTCTAGATTTCCCCACGCGAGGGTGCATCCACCTTCTCAAACCCCTCCCTCAGAACCTTATGTGTTTTATCTATGTTTATGTATGAAATACGTACGGACATATGAATTAGGGACAGGAGTCGGCCCCTCAAGCCTACTCTCCCACCCCCCCACCCAATTCAATCTGATTGTAACCTCAACCCCACGTTCCTGCCTACCCCCCTAATAAGCCATCACCCCCCCCCACCTCGTTATTCTAATGGTCCTGTTATCACATCCTTTAAAACAGACTCTAGCAGTTTCCCTACCGCTGAGGTTAGGCTAACCGGTCTCTAATTCCCTGGGTTTTTTTTTTCCCCCCTCCCTCTTTTTTAAATAGCGGGGTTACATTTGTCAGCCTCTGATTTAGCTAGCACTGTTCCAGAATCTACACAATTTTGGAAGGTGACACTATTTCTCTGGCCACCTCCTTGAGTAGCCTGGGATGGACGTACGAAAGGTGGGGGCTGGGTGCAATGGCTTAGTGGTATTGTCGCTTGACTAGTGACCCAAGGTAATCTGGCTTTTCACGTGTCGGTGCAGACTCGGTGGGCTGAAGGGCCTCTTCCGCGCTGAGATTGTGGGATTCTGCGAACGCTCTGTGTTCGAATCCCACCACAGCAGATGGTGGAATTTGAATTCAATAAAAATCTGGGATTAAAAGTCTCATAATAAGTCCATGAAATCATACTCGATTGTTGTAAAAACCCATCTGGTTCACCAATGTCCCTTTAGGGAAGGTGACCTTACCCAGTCTGGCCTACTTTGTGACTCCAGACTCACAGCAATGTGGTTGACTCTTAAATGCCCCTCTGAATGAGGGGCAATAAATGCTGGCCTAGCCATTGACGCCCACAGCCCATGAATAAAGAAGGCATACAAACAAGGAGTAGGCCATTCGGCCCCTTGAGCCTGCTCTACCATCTGGCTGATCTGATAGTAACCTCAAATCGGCATCCTGCCCACCCCCTCGTTGATCAAGAATCTCTCTCTAGCTCTGCCACCATTGAGGCCTTCTGTGCCCGCTGGGCACCACGGGCACTGGGGTGTTTTATCGACCCCCTTCATCACACTTTGATTTCATGTGTGTAAGTTTTCTTTAAACTTTGCCTTTGGTTTTAGCAGTTCCCTAATTTAGGGGGCTGTGTTTGTTTTGTCCCTGAATTTAGAGTATTTGATTGACTCTAAAAGAGTTAAAAATATTCAAAGACTCTATTTCCATTGCGTTTCGAGGAAGAGGTTTCCAAAGACACACCCATCTCTGTTTTAAATGGGTGACCCCTTATTTTTAAACAGTGACCCCCTAGTTCTAGAGGAGAAACATCCTCCTCACATCCACCCTGTCGAGGCCCCTCTGGATCTCCTATGTGTTGATAAGGTCACTTCTCAAGCTCCAGTGGGTACAGGCCCAACCCGCTCTTCCTTCTCTCATGAGAAAGCAGCGCCTTCATCCCAGGAATCGGCTGAGTGAACCTTCTCCGAACTGCTTCTGATGTCCCGGCTTTGGCAAGGGGACCAGAACTCCAGGTGCGCTCTCACCGACGCCCTGAACAGCTGTAGCCAAACTGACGTACTTTTTCCATTAAAGCCACATACTGCTGATGCTGTAAATCTGAAATAAAAACAGCAAGTGTTGGGGGGAAAAAACTTAGCCGCTCTGGTAGCACCTGTGGAGAGGGAAGCAGAGTTAACGTTTCGAGTCCAGTATGACTCTAATTCCTTACTTTTAGACTCTGTCCCCCGGCGATAAAGGCCAACACGCCGTTTTGCCATCCTAATTGCTCGCTGTACCTGCAGACCAGCTTTCAGTGACTCGTGTACCAAAACCCCCAGATCACCCCCTCTGTACCCCCAGAACTCTGCAATCTCCCCCCGCCCCATATTTAAGTGCTGCTTTACTATTCCTCCTGCCAAAGTCAACAGCCTCACATCTTTCCCTTTGCCAAAGCTTCGTCCACTCCCTTCGAGTCCACAGAGGGATTGTGGATGCGTGAGGACCACTGGGCAGCTCGCTCTCCTGTCTTTCGTCGAATCATCGGAGGCTCCACCCACTCAGCACCGATTGCCTGCAGCACTCCACCCTCCGATGTTCCAACCGTCTCCCCTGGGTTTGCAGAAGGGATTCTGGCTCTGGGAGCCAACGGGGACGGTTACAGGAGGGAATCCGGGAGGGAACGGTGGCGGTTACGGGAGGAAATCCGGGAGGGAACGGTGACAGTTACAGGAAGGAATCCGGTACGGTTACAGGAGGGAATCCGGGAGGGAACGGTGACAGTTACAGGAGGGAATCCGGGAGGGAACGGGGACGGTTACAGGAGGGAATCCGGGAGGGAACGGTGACAGTTATAGGAGGGAATCCGGGAGGGAACGGGGCGTTTACGGGAGGGAATCCGAGAGGGAACGGGGACGGTTACGGGAGGGAATCCGGGAGGGAACGGGGACGGTTACGGGAGGGAATCCGGGAGGGAAGGGTGACGGTTACGGGAGGGAATCCGGGAGGGAACGGGAACGGTTACAGGAGAGAATCCGGGAGGAACAGGGACGGTTATGAGAGGGAATCCGGGAGGGAACGGGAACGGTTACAGGAGACAATCCGGGAGGGAGAATAAGGGAAGTAAATGCTTGGCTAAAGGAGTGGTGCAGGAAAGAGGGGGGTTCCATTTTGTGGAGCACTGACATCAGTATTGGAACAGGAGGGATCTGTACCGTTGGGACGGTCTCCACCTGAACCAATCTGGGACCAACGTTCTAGCAAAAAGGGTAAATAGGGTGGTCAACAGGACTTTAAACTAGAAAGTGGGGGGAAGGGAAGGGTAAAACTCCAAGAAGTATGACTAATGGGAAACAAAGCAGCAGGTTAGCATGTGGGGGTGGGGGGTGGATTCAACTTCATGGAAAATTATGAAAAAACTGAAAAGAAAGGAGAGCCCAGGAGAGGCTATTAAAGTCTCCAGAACACAAAATAGGACAGAGTGTTTGGAAAGGGCTAGGAATCTAACTTCAAGCACATCAGATAAAGGGACGACAATGAGAAAGGGGACGGGAAATACAGTACTGAAGGTGTTGTATCTGAATGAACGCAGTATACGAAATAAGCTTGTGACGCAGATTGAAATTGGCAGGTATGATGTGGTGGGCATCACGGAGACATGGCTGCAAGGGGATCAGGACTGGGAGCTAAATATCCAAGGATATACATCCTATCGAAAAGATAGGCAGGTTGGCAGAGGGGGTGGGGTTGCTTTGTTAGTAAGAAATTAAATTAAATCGATAGCAAGAAATGACGTAAGGTCAGACGATGTAGAATCTGTGTGGGTAGAGTTGAGGAACTGCAAAGGTTTAAAAAAAAACCATACTGGGAGTTACGTACAGACCTCCGAACAGTAGTCAGGATGTGGGGCACAAGATACACCAGGAGATAGAAAAGGTGTGTAAGAAAGGCAAGGTTACAGATCATGGGGGATTTCAATATGCAGGTAGACTGGGAAAATCAGGTTGGTAGCGAATCCCAAGAAAAGGAATTTGTAGAATGTCTACGAGATGGCTTTTTGGAGCAGCTTGTGGTGGAGCACACTAGGGAACAGGCAATTCTAGATTTAGCTATGTGTAATCAAGCAGAATTGATAAGGGAGCTTAAGGTGAAGGAACCCTTAGGAGGAAGTGACCATAATATGATCGAATTTACCCTGCAATTCGAGAGGAAAAAGCTGGAATCAGATGTAACGGTATTACAATTGAATAAAGGCAACTACAGAGGCATGAGGGAGGATCTGGCCAGAATTGTCTGGGAGATGAGCCTAACAGGAAAGACAGTGGAACAGCAATGGCAGGAGTTTCTGGGAGTAATTTGGGAGACACAAAAAAAATTCATCCCTAGGAAGAAGAAGCATACTAAAGGGAGGACGAGGCAACCGTGGCTGACAAGGGAAGTCAGGGACAGCTTAAAAGCTAAAGAGAAAGCATACAATGCAACGAAGAGCAGTGGGAAGCCAGGGGATTGGGAAACCTACAAAGACCAACAGAGGACAACTAAAAAAGAAATAAGGAGGGAGAAGATTAAATATGAGGGTAAACTAGCCAGTAATATAAAAGAAGATTGCAAGTTTTTTTTAGATATATAAAAAGGGTAAGAGAGAGGCAAAAGTGGACATTGGGCTGCTGGAAAATGACACTGGAGAAGTAGTAGTGGGGAACAAAGAAATGGCAGAGGAACTGAATAGGTACTTTGCGTCAGTCTTCATGGTGGAAGACACGAGTAACGTCCCTAAAGTTCAAGAGAGTCGGGGGGCAGAGGTGAGTATAGTGGCCGTTACCAAGGAGAAGGTGCTAGGAAAACTGAAAGGTCTGAAGGTGGATAAATCACCTGGACCAGATGGATTACACCCCAGAGTTCTGAAGGAGATAGCTGAAGAGATAGTGGAGGCGTTAGTGGTGATCTTTCAGGAATCACTAGAGTCAGGGAGAGTCCCAGAGGACTGGAAAATCGCTAATGTAACCCCCCTGTTTAAGAAGGGAGTGAGGCAAAAGACGTGAAATTACAGGCCGATTAGCCTTACCTTGGTCTTTGGTAAGATTTTAGAGTCCATTATTAAGGATGAGATTTCAGAATACTTGGAAGTGCGTGGTAAAATCAGGCAAAGTCAGCATGGTTTCATCAAGGGGAGGTCATGCCTGACAAATCTGTTAGAATTCTTTGAGGAGGTAATGAGTAGGTTAGACAAAGGAGAGCCAATGGATGTTATCTCCTTGGACTTCCAGAAGGCCTTTGACAAGGTGCCACACAGGAGGCTGCTCAGTAAGATAAGAGCCCATGGTGTTAGAGGCAAAGTACTAGCATGGATAGAAGATTGGCTGTCTGGCAAGAGGCAGAGAGTGGGGATAAGGGGGTCCTTCTCAGGATGGCGGCCGGTGACTAGTGGAGTTCCGCGGGGTCAGTGTTGGGACCACTTTTCACTTTATACATTAATGATCTAGATGAAGGAACTGAGGGCATCCTGGCTAAGTTTGCAGATGATACAAAGATAGGTGGAGGGACAGGTAGTATTGAGGAGGTGGGGAGGCTGCAGAAGGATTTGGACAGGTTAGGAGAATGGGCAAAGAAGTGGCAGATGGAATACAACGTGGGGAAGTGTGAGGTCATGCACTTTGGTAGGAAGAATAGAGGGATACACTATTTTCTAAATGGGGAGAGAATTCAGAAATCTGGAGTGCAAAGGGACTTGGGAGTCCTAGTCCAGGATTCTCTTCAGGTTAACTTGCAGGCTGAGTCGGTAGTTAGGAAGGCAAATGCAATGTTGGCATTTATTTCGAGAGGACTAGAATATAAAAGCAGGGATGTGCTGCTGAGGCTTTATAAGGCTCTGGTCAGACCACATTTAGAATATTGTGAGCAATTTTGGGCCCCGTATCTCAGGAAGGATGTTCTGGCCCTGGAGAGGGTCCAGAGGAAGTTCACGAGAACGATCCCAAGAATGAAAGGCTTGACATATGAGGAACGTTTGAGGACTCTGGGTCTATACTCGATGGAGTTTAGAAGGATGAGGGGGGGATCTGATTGAAACTTACAGAATACTGAAAGGCCTGGATAGAGTGGACGTGGGGAAGATCTTTCCATCAGTAGGAGACTAGGAGCCGAGGGCACAGCCTCAGAGTAAAGGGAAGACCTTTTAGAACAGAGATGAGGAAAAACTTCTTTAGCCAAAGAGTGGTGAATCTATGGAATTCATTGCCACAGACGGCTGTGGAGGCCAGGTTATTGAGTGTAGTTAAGACGGTGATAGTTAGGTTCTTGATTGGTAAGGGGATCAAAGGTTACGGGGAGAAGGTGGGAGAATGGGGTTGAGACACTTATCAGCCATGATTGAATGGTGGAGCAGACTTGATGGGCCGATTTGCCTAATTTCTGCTCCTATGTCTTATGAAACGGGGACGGTGACAGGGGGGGAATCTGGGAGGGAACGGGAATTGTTACGGGAGGGAACGGGGACAGTTACGGGAGGGAATCCTGCTCCCGGTGCCAGGTTTGATGGTGGATGGGTTGTTAATGAAGCTTGACACCATCCTGGATGAAGCAGCCAGCAGGATTGGCACCCCATCCAACAGCTTAATCGTTCACTCCCTCCACCGCCGACGCACAGTAGCAGCCAGTGTGTACCAAACACAAGATGCACCGCAGGAACTCACCAAGGCTCCTTCAACCACACCTTCCAAACCCACGACCACTACCATCTAGAAGGATAGATGGAAACACCACCACTTGGAAGATCCCCTCCAAGTCACTCACCATCCTGACTTGGAAATGTATCGGCCATTCCTTCACTGTCGCTGGGTCAAAATCCTGGAACTCCCTCCCTTACAGCATGGTGGGTGTACACCTACAACACATGGACTGCAGCGGTTCAAGAAAGCGGCTCACCACCACCTTCTCAAGGGGCAATAAATGCTGGTCATGCCAGCGACAGTCACATCCCAGCAATGAGTAAAGGAAAATTTCTTTAAACAGCCTTCTCAACTTTGCTTACCACCTGGAAAGACTTGTGGAGGTCTGTTGGGTCTCAGTTCCTAGCGTCTCCTCCCTTGCGAATGCAGAGGAACAGGAGTAGGCCATTTGGCCCATCAAGCCTGCTGCACCATTCAACTTGATCATGGCTGATCCACCTACCCCAAGCCACTTTGCTGCACTATCTCCATATCCCCTTGCTGTCAGTAGTACCCAGAAATCTATCGCAGAATCAGGACCACAGAATCCGAAGGGCACAGAAGGAGGCCATTCGGCCCATCGTGCCTGCACCAGCTCTCCGAATGAGCGTCATGACCTAGTGCCCTTTCTCCCCCACCCCCGAACCCCAGCACGTTGTTTCTATTCAAATAACCAGCTCATGTCCTAATCATCTAATGTCCTCTTGAAAGCCTCAGTTGGACCTCCCTCCGCCATCTATCGATTTTTGCATATTCAGTGATTGAGCCTCCACAGCCCCTCTGGGGTGGAGAATTCCCAAAGATTCACCGCCCTTGGAATGAAGAAATTCCTCCTCACTTCAGTCCTAAATGGCCTGCCCCTTATCCTGAGATTAGATCCCACTAGTTTTAGACTTATCAGCCAGGGGAAGCAAATACATCTACCCTGTCACGCCCTGTAAAACAAAATCTGTAAGGTTCATTGAGGTCACCGACCACCCCCCCCCCCCACCACATTCTTTGAAACTCTAGGGAACACAGACCCAGTCTCCTCAATGTCCCCTCACAAGACATAGGAACACACGAAATCGGAGCAGAAGTAGGCCATTCGGCCCCTCGAGCCCGCTCCTCCATTCAGTAAGATCATAGGTGATCTGTTTGTATCTGTATCTCTCCTCCCCACTCCGATAACCTTACGTTCTTGTTAGGCAAGGGAATCCCTTGACCTCTGCCTTAAAAAGTCAATGAGTGCCCCCTCCCCCGCACCCCTGCCCGACTCCACCGCCTTCAGGGGCAGAGAGTTCCAAAGCCACACAATCCCCTGAGAGGAAAATATTTCTCCTCACCTCTGTCCTGAAGTTCATTTCAGTCAAATCGCCCCTCACTCCTCTAAACTCCAGTGGAAACGAGACCAGCCTGTCCAACCTTTCCTCATAAAGACAACCCGCTCAATCCAGGCATCAATGTAATCAACCTCCTCTGAACTGCTTCCAACACATTTACATCCTTCCTGAGTTAAGACCCAAATCATACACTGTATTCGAGATGCGGTCTCACCAATGCCCTGTATAAAATTAAGCACGACATGCTTCAGTTATGTTCAGTTCCTCTCGTAATAAAGGAGAGCAGTCCGTTAGCCTTGCTGATTATGTGCCGTACCTGCACGTTTTGTGACTCATGCACAAGAACGCCTAGATCCCTCTGCACGTCCAAATTCTGCAGTCATTCTCCGTTTACATAGTACTCAGCCTTTTTTATTCTTCCTGCCAAAGTGAACAACTTCACAATTTCCCACGTTACATTCCCATCTGCCAGATTTTTCCCCACTCACTCAACCTTTCTATATCTGTCCACAAACTCCTTATGTCTTCTTCACAACCTACTTTCCTACCTATCTTTGTGTCACCTGCAAACGTAGCTACCGTGCCTGCACTCCACTCGTCTAAGTCATTGATGGAGATTGTAGAAAGTTGAGGCCCCAGCTCCGATCCCTGCGGAACCCCGCTCATCACGTCCTGCCACTCAGAAAAAAACCCATTTATGCTTACTCTGTTTTCTGTCAGCCAGTCAATCATCTATCCACGCTAATATGTTACCCCCTACACTGTGAGCTTTTATTTTCCACAACAACTTTTGATGTAACACCTTATCAGATATCTTCTGGAAATCAAAGTACAGCACGTCTATAGGCCCCCCCCCCCCCCCCCAAATACACAGTGCATGTTACTCCGTCAAAGAACTCTAATAGATTGGGTAAACACGATGTTCCTTTCAAAAAACCATGTTGACCTTTAACAATTCTCTTTAGTTTGTCAAAGTGCCCAGCTATAACCACCTTAATGATCAATTCTAACACCTTCCCCACGACAGACATTTCCTGTTTTCTGCCTCCCTCCCTTCTTCAATAGAGAAGTTATATTTGTTACTAACCAACCTGATGGAATTTACTAGAATCTAGAGCACTTTGGAAAATTAACACCAGCACATCTACTATCTCATTGGCCACCTCCTTAAAGACCCAAGGATGAAGTCATAAGGAGTCAGACACTTGTCAGCCCGCAGCTCCATCAGTTTGCTCAGTACTGCTTCCAGAGTGATTGTAATTTTTCCAAATTCCCCTCTCCATTCAACTTCCCAATTTATAACTAGTACTGGAATGCTTTTTATATCCAACATAGTGAAGACAGAAGCAAAACATTTGCTCGTTATATCTGCCAGTCAATTTATGAAGAGAGACAGAGACTAATGAGTCCAGTCAGTTTATACAGAGAGAGAGAGTGAGGAGACCAGTCAGATTATAAAGAGAGAGAGAGAGAGAGAGAGGAGTCCAGTAAGTTTATACAGAGAGAGAAAGAGAGTGAGGAGTCCAGACAGTTTATACAGAGAGCGAGAGTGAGGAGTCCGGTCAGTTTATACAGAGAGAGAGAGTGAAGGATCCAGTCAGTTTATAAAGAGAGAGTGAGGAGTCCAGTCAGTTTATAAAGAGAGTGAGGAGTCCAGTCAGTTTATAAAGAGAGAGTGAGGAGTCCAGACAGTTTATAAACAGAGAGAGAGAGAGAGAAGTCCAGTCAGTTTATAAAGAGAGAGAGAGGGAGGAGTCCAGTCAGTTTATAGAGAGAGAGAGAGAGGAGTCCAGTAAGTTTATACAGAGAGAGAAAGAGAGTGAGGAGTCCAGACAGTTTATAAACAGAGAGAGAGAGAGAGAAGTCCAGTCAGTTTATAAAGAGAGAAAGGGTGAGGAGTACAGTCAGTGTATACAGTGAGAGAGAGAGAGTGAGGAGTCCAGTCAGTTTATAAAAGAGTGAGGAGTCCAGTCAGTTTATAAGGAGAGAGAAAGAGTGAGGAGTCCAGTCAGTTTATAAAGAGAGAGTGAGGATTCCAGTCAGTTTATAAAGAGAGAGAGAGTGAGGAGTCCAGTCAGTTTATAAAGAGAGATAGAGTGAGCAGTCCAGTCAGTTTATAAAGAGAGACAAAGAGTGAGGACTGCAGTCAGTTTGTAAAGAGAGAGAGAGTGAGGAGTCCAGTCAGTTTATAAAGAGAGAGAGAGAGAGTGAGGAGTCCAGTCAGTTTATAAAGAGAGACAAAGAGTGAGGACTGCAGTCAGTTTGTAAAGAGAGAGAGAGTGAGGAGTCCAGTCAGTTTATAAAGAGAGAGAGAGAGAGTGAGGAGTCCAGTCAGTTTATACAGAGAGGAAGAGAGTGAGGAGTCCAGTCAGTTTATAAAGAGAGAGAGAGTGAGAAGTCCAGTCAGTTTATAAAGAGAGTGAGGAGTCCAGTCAGTTTATACAGAGAGAGAAAGTGAGGAGTGCAGTCAGTTTATAAAGAGAGAGAGAGAGTGAGGAGTCCAGTCAGTTTATACAGAGAGAGAGAGAGTGAAGAGTCCAGTCAGTTTATACAGAGAGAGAAAGAGTGAGGAGTCCAGTCAGTTTATAAAGAGAGAGAGAGTGAGGAGTCCAGTCAGTTTATACAGAGAGAGAGAGTGAGGAGTCCAGTCAGTTTATAAAGAGAGACACAGAGTGAGGAGTCCAGTCAGTTTGTAAAGAGAGAGAGAGAGTGAGGAGTCCAGTCAGTTTATAAAGAGAGAGAAAGAGTGAGGAGTCCAGTCAGTTTATAAAGAGAGAGAGAGTGAGGAGTCCAGTCAGTTTATACAGAGAGAGAGAGTGAGGAGTCCAGTCAGTTTATAAAGAGAGAGTGAGGAGTCCAGTCAGTTTATAAACAGAGAGAGAGAGAGAGAAGTCCAGTCAGTTTATAAAGAGAGAGAGAGTGAGGACTCCAGTCAGTTTATACAGAGAGCGAGAGTGAGGAGTCCGGTCAGTTTATACAGAGAGAGAGAGTGAAGGATCCAGTCAGTTTATAAAGAGAGAGTGAGGAGTCCAGTCAGTTTATAAAGAGAGTGAGGAGTCCAGTCAGTTTATAAAGAGAGAGTGAGGAGTCCAGACAGTTTATAAACAGAGAGAGAGAGAGAGAAGTCCAGTCAGTTTATAAAGAGAGAGAGAGGGAGGAGTCCAGTCAGTTTATACAGAGAGAAAGAGTGAGGAGTACAGTCAGTGTATACAGTGAGAGAGAGAGAGAGTGAGGAGTCCAGTCAGTTTATAAAGAGAGAGAGAGAGAGAGAGAGAGGAGTCCAGTAAGTTGAAACAGAGAGAGAAAGAGAGTGAGGAGTCCAGACAGTTTATAAACAGAGAGAGAGAGAGAGAAGTCCAGTCAGTTTATAAAGAGAGAAAGGGTGAGGAGTACAGTCAGTGTATACAGTGAGAGAGAGAGAGTGAGGAGTCCAGTCAGTTTATAAAAGAGTGAGGAGTCCAGTCAGTTTATAAGGAGAGAGAAAGAGTGAGGAGTCCAGTCAGTTTATAAAGAGAGAGTGAGGATTCCAGTCAGTTTATAAAGAGAGAGAGAGTGAGGAGTCCAGTCAGTTTATAAAGAGAGATAGAGTGAGCAGTCCAGTCAGTTTATAAAGAGAGACAAAGAGTGAGGACTGCAGTCAGTTTGTAAAGAGAGAGAGAGTGAGGAGTCCAGTCAGTTTATAAAGAGAGAGAGAGAGAGTGAGGAGTCCAGTCAGTTTATAAAGAGAGAGAGAGTGAGCAGTCCAGTCAGTTTATAAAGAGAGACAAAGAGTGAGGACTGCAGTCAGTTTGTAAAGAGAGAGAGAGTGAGGAGTCCAGTCAGTTTATAAAGAGAGAGAGAGAGAGTGAGGAGTCCAGTCAGTTTATACAGAGAGAGAGAGAGAGTGAAGAGTCCAGTCAGTTTATAAAGAGAGAGAGAGTGAGGAGTCCAGTCAGTTTATACAGAGAGAGAGAGTGAGGAGTCCAGTCAGTTTATAAAGAGAGAGAGAGAGAGAGAGAGTGAGGAGTCCAGTCAGTTTATACAGAGAGAGAAAGTGAGGAGTCCAGTCAGTTTATAATGAGAGAGAGAGAGAGAGTGAGGAGTCCAGTCAGTTTATAAAGAGAGACAAAGAGTGAGGTGTCCAGTCAGTTTGTAAAGAGAGAGAGAGTGAGGAGTCCAGTCAGTTTATACAGAGAGAGATAGAGAGTGAAGAGTCAGTCAGTTTATAAAGAGAGAGAGTGAGGAGTCCAGTCAGTTTATACAGAGAGAGAGAGTGAAAGGTCCAGTCAGTTTATACAGAGAGAGTGAGGAGTCCAGTCAGTTTATACAGAGAGAGAGAGTGAAAGGTCCAGTCAGTTTATACAGAGAGAGTGAGGAGTCCAGTCAGTTTATAAAGAGAGTGAGGAGTCCAGTCAGTTTATACAGAGAGAGAAAGTGAGGAGTCCAGTCAGTTTATAAGGAGAGAGAGAGAGTGAGGAGTCCAGTCAGTTTATAAAGAGAGAGAGAGTGAGGAGTCCAGTCAGTTTATACAGAGAGAGAGAGTGAGGAGTCCAGTCAGTTTATACAGCGAGAGAAAGTGAGGAGTCCAGTCAGTTTATAAAGAGAGAGAGAGAGAGAGAGAGTGAGTAGTCCAGTCAGTTTATACAGAGAGGGAAAGTGAGGAGTCCAGTCAGTTTATAAAGAGAGACAAAGAGTGAGGTGTCCAGTCAGTTTGTAAAGAGAGAGAGAGTGAGGAGTCCAGTCAGTTTATACAGAGAGAGAGAGTGAAGAGTCCAGTCAGTTTATAAAGAGAGAGAGTGAGGAGTCCAGTCAGTTTATACAGAGAGAGAGAGTGAAAGGTCCAGTCAGTTTATACAGAGAGAGTGAGGAGTCCAGTCAGTTTATAAAGAGAGTGAGGAGTCCAGTCAGTTTATACAGAGAGAGAGAGTGAGGAGTCCAGTCAGTTTATACAGAGAGAGAGAGAGAGTGAAGAGTCCAGTCAGTTTATACAGTGAGAGAGTGAGGAGTCCAGTCATTTTATAAAGAGAGAGAGAGAGAGAGAGAGTGAGGAGTCCAGTCATTTTATAAAGAGAGTGACGAGTCCAGTCAGTTTTTGCAGAGAGAGAAAGTGAGGAGTCCAGGTCAGTTTATAAAGAGAGAGAGAGAGTGAGGAGTCCAGTCAGTTTATAAAGAGAGTGAGGAGTCCAGTCAGTTTATACAGAGAGAGAGAGAGAGTGAGGAGTCCAGTCAGTTTATAAAGAGAGAGAGAGAGAGGAGTCCAGTCAGTTTATACAGAGAGAGAGTGAGGAGTGCAGTCAGTTTATAAAGAGAGAGAGAGAGTGAGGATTCCAGTCAGTTTATAAAGAGAGAGAGAGTGAGGAGTCCAGTCAGTTTATACAGAGAGAGAGAGAGTGAGGATTCCAGTCAGTTTATAAAGAGAGAGAGAGTGAAGAGTCCAATCAGTTTATACAGAGGGAGAGAGAGAGTGAAGAGTCCAGTCAGTTTATACAGAGAGAGAGTGAGGTGTCCAGTCAGTTTATAAAGAGAGAGAGAGAGAGAGAGAGTGAAGAGTCCAGTCAGTTTATACAGAGAGAGAGAGTGAGGAGTCCAGTCAGTTTATACAGAGAGAGAAATGAGGAGTCCCAGTCAGTTTATAAAGAGAGAGAGAGACTGAGGAGTCCAGTCAGTTTATAAAGAGAGAGAGTGAGGAGTCCAGTCAGTTTATAAAGAGAGTGAGGAGTCCAGTCAGTTTATAAAGAGAGAGAGAGAGAGTGTGAGGAGTCCAGTCAGTTTATACAGAGAGTGAGGAGTCCAGTCAGTTTATAAAGAGAGAGTGTGAGGAGTCCAGTCAGTTTTATACAGAGAGTGAGGAGTCCAGTCAGTTTATAAAGAGAGAGAGAGAGAGAGAGTGTGAGGAGTCCAGTCAGTTTATAAAGAGAGAGTGAGGAGTCCAGTCAGTTTATAAAGAGCGTGAGGAGTCCAGTCAGTTTATAAAGAGAGAGTGAGGAGTCCAGTCAGTTTATAAAGAGAGTGAGGAGTCCAGTCAGTTTTTCAGAGAGAGAAAGAGAGGAGTCCAGTCAGTTTGTAAAGAGAGTGAGGAGTCCAGTCAGTTTATGAAGAGAGAGTGAGGAGTCCAGTCAGTTTATACAGAGAGAGAAAGAGTGAGGAGTCCAGTCAGTTTATAAAGAGAGAGAGAGAGTGAGGAGTCCAGTCAGTTTATAAAGAGAGTGAGGAGTCCAGTCAGTTTATAAAGAGAGAGAGAGTGAGGAGTCCAGTCAGTTTATAAAGAGAGAGAGAGAGAGTGAGGACTCCAGTCAGTTATACAGAGAGAGATAGAGAGTGAAGAGTCCAGTCAGTTTATACAGAGAAAGTGAGGAGTCCAGTCAGTTTATAAAGAGAGAGAGAGAGTGAGGAGTCCAGTCATTTTATACACAGAGATAGAGTGAGGAGTCCAGTGAGTTTATAAAGAGAGAGAGTGAGTGAGGAGTCCAGTCAGTTTATACACAGAGATAGAGTGAGGAGTCCAGTGAGTTTATAAAGAGATTGAGGTGTCCAGTCAGTTTACAAAGAGAGTGAGGAGTCCAGTCAGTTAAAAAGAGAGAGAGTGAGGAGTCCAGTCAGTTTATACACAGAGATAGAGTGAGGAGTCCAGTGAGTTTATAAAGAGAGTGAGGAGTCCAGTCAGTTATAAAGAGAGAGAGAGTGAGGAGTCCAGACAGTTTATAAACAGAGAGAGAGAGAGAGAGAAGTCCAGTCAGTTTATTAAAGAGAGAGAGAGGGAGGAGTCCAGTCAGTTTATACAGAGAGAAAGAGTGAGGAGTACAGTCAGTGTATACAGTGAGAGAGAGAGAGAGTGAGGAGTCCAGTCAGTTTATAAGGAGAGAGAAAGAGTGAGGAGTCCAGTCAGTTTATAAAGAGAGAGTGAGGATTCCAGTCAGTTTATAAAGAGAGAGAGAGTGAGCAGTCCAGTCAGTTTATAAAGAGAGACAAAGAGTGAGGACTGCAGTCAGTTTGTAAAGAGAGAGAGAGTGAGGAGTCCAGTCAGTTTATAAAGAGAGAGAGAGAGACTGAGGAGTCCCAGTCAGTTTATACAGAGAGAGAGAGTGAGGAGTCCAGTCAGTTTATACAGAGAGAGAGAGTGAGGAGTCCAGTCAGTTTATAAAGAGAGAGAGAGTGAGGAGTCCAGTCGGTTTATACAGAGAGAGAAAGTGAGGAGTCCAGTCAGTTTATAAAGAGAGAGAGAGTGAGGAGTCCAGTCAGTTTATACAGAGAGAGAGAGTGAGGAGTCCAGTCAGTTTATAAAGAGTGAGGAGTCCAGTCAGTTTATACAGCGAGAGAAAGTGAGGAGTCCAGTCAGTTTATAAAGAGAGAGAGAGAGAGTGAGGAGTCCAGTCAGTTTATAATGAGAGAGAGAGGTGAGGTGTCCAGTCAGTTTGTAAAGAGAGACAAAGAGTGAGGTGTCCAGTCAGTTTGTAAAGAGAGAGAGAGTGAGGAGTCCAGTCCGTTTATTAAGAGAGAGAGAGTGAGGAGTCCAGTCAGTTTATACAGAGAGTAGATAGAGAGTGAAGAGTCCAGTCAGTTGATACAGAGAGAGAAAGTGAGGAGTCCAGTCAGTTTATAAAGAGAGAGAGAGTGAAAGGTCCAGTCAGTTTATAAAGAGAGAGTGAGTGAGGAGTCCAGTCAGTTTATAAAGAGAGAGAGAGAGTGAGGAGTCCAGTCAGTTTATAAAGAGAGAGAGAGAGAGTGAGGAGTCCAGTCAGTTATAACGAGAGAGAAAGAGTGAAGAGTCCAGTCAGTTTATACAGAGAGAGAGAGAGAGGTGAAGAGTCCAATCAGTTTTATACAGAGGGAGAGAGAGAGTGAAGAGTCCAGTCAGTTTATACAGAGAGAGAGTGAGGGGTCCAGTCAGTTTATAAAGAGAGAGAGAGAGAGTGAGGAATCCAGTCAGTTCATACAGAGAGAGATAGAGAGTGAAGAGTCCAGTCAGTTTATACAGAGAGAGAAAGTGAGGAGTCCAGTCAGTTTATAAAGAGAGAGAGAGTGAGGACTCCAGTCAGTTTATACAGAGAGAGAGAGTGAGGAGTCCAGTCAGTTTATAAAGAGAGAGTGAGGAGTCCAGTCAGTTTATAAAGAGAGAGAGTGTGAGGACTCCAGTCAGTTTATACAGAGAGAGTGAGGAGTCCAGTCAGTTTATACAAGAGAGAGAGTGAAGGGTCCAGTCAGTTTATAAAGAGAGAGTGAGGAGTCCAGTCAGTTTATACAGAGAGAGAAATGAGGAGTCCCAGTCGGTTTATAAAGAGAGAGAGTGAGGAGTCCAGTCAGTTTATAAAGAGAGTGAGGAGTCCAGTCAGTTTTATAAAGAGAGGGGAGAGAGAGAGAGTGTGAGGAGTCCAGTCAGTTTATAAAGAGAGAGTGAGGAGTCCAGTCAGTTTATAAAGAGAGTGAGGAGTCCAGTCAGTTTTTCAGAGAGAGAAAGAGTGGAGTCCAGCAGTCAGTTTATAAAGAGAGTGAGGAGTCCAGTCAGTTTATGAAGAGAGAGTGAGGAGTCCAGTCAGTTTATAAAGAGAGTGAGGAGTCCAGTCAGTTATAAAGAGAGAGAGAGTGAGGAGTCCAGACAGTTTATAAACAGAGAGAGAGAGAGAGAAGTCCAGTCAGTTTATAAAGAGAGAGAGAGGGAGGAGTCCAGTCAGTTTATACAGAGAGAAAGAGTGAGGAGTCCAGTCAGTGTATACAGTGAGAGAGAGAGAGAGTGTGGAGTCCAGTCAGTTTATAAAAGAGTGAGGAGTCCAGTCAGTTTATAAGGAGAGAGAAAGAGTGAGGAGTCCAGTCAGTTTATAAAGAGAGAGTGAGGATTCCAGTCAGTTTATAAAGAGAGAGAGAGTGAGCAGTCCAGTCAGTTTATAAAGAGAGACAAAGAGTGAGGACTGCAGTCAGTTTGTAAAGAGAGAGAGAGTGAGGAGTCCAGTCAGTTTATAAAGAGAGAGAGAGAGACTGAGGAGTCCAGTCAGTTTATACAGAGAGAGAGAGTGAGGAGTCCAGTCAGTTTATACAGAGAGAGAGAGTGAGGAGTCCAGTCAGTTTATAAAGAGAGAGAGAGTGAGGAGTCCAGTCGGTTTATACAGAGAGAGAAAGTGAGGAGTCCAGTCAGTTTATAAAGAGAGAGAGAGTGAGGAGTCCAGTCAGTTTATACAGAGAGAGAGAGTGAGGAGTCCAGTCAGTTTATAAAGAGTGAGGAGTCCAGTCAGTTTATACAGCGAGAGAAAGTGAGGAGTCCAGTCAGTTTATAAAGAGAGAGAGAGAGAGAGAGTGAGGAGTCCAGTCAGTTTATAATGAGAGAGAGAGTGAGGTGTCCAGTCAGTTTGTAAAGAGAGACAAAGAGTGAGGTGTCCAGTCAGTTTGTAAAGAGAGAGAGAGTGAGGAGTCCAGTCAGTTTATTAAGAGAGAGAGAGTGAGGAGTCCAGTCAGTTTATACAGAGAGAGATAGAGAGTGAAGAGTCCAGTCAGTTGATACAGAGAGAGAAAGTGAGGAGTCCAGTCAGTTTATAAAGAGAGAGAGAGTGAAAGGTCCAGTCAGTTTATAAAGAGAGAGAGAGAGAGTGCGGAGTCCAGTCAGTTTATACAGAGAGAGAGTGAGGTGTCCAGTCAGTTTATAAAGAGAGAGAGAGAAAGTGAGGAGTCCAGTCAGTTTATAAAGAGAGTGAGGAGTCCAGTCAGTTTATAAAGAGAGAGATAGAGTGAGGAGTCCAGTCAGTTTATAAAGAGAGTGAGGAGTCCAGTCAGTTTATAAAGAGAGTGAGGAGTCCAGTCAGTTTATAGAGAGAGAGAGAGAGTGAGGAGTCCAGTCAGTTTATACAGAGAGATAGAGAGAGTGAGGAGTCCAGTCAGTTTATAAAGAGAGAGAGAGAGTGAGGAGTCCAGTCAGTTTATAACGAGAGAGAAAGAGTGAGGAGTCCAGTCAGTTTATACAGAGAGAGAGAGAGAGTGAAGAGTCCAATCAGTTTATACAGAGGGAGAGAGAGAGTGAAGAGTCCAGTCAGTTTATACAGAGAGAGAGTGAGGGGTCCAGTCAGTTTATAAAGAGAGAGAGAGAGAGTGAGGAATCCAGTCAGTTCATACAGAGAGAGATAGAGAGTGAAGAGTCCAGTCAGTTTATACAGAGAGAGAAAGTGAGGAGTCCAGTCAGTTTATAAAGAGAGAGAGAGTGAGGACTCCAGTCAGTTTATAAAGAGAGAGAGAGAGTGAGGAGTCCAGTCAGTTTATAAAGAGAGAGAGAGAGTGAGGAGTCCAGTCAGTTTATAAAGAGAGAGTGAGGAGTCCAGTCAGTTTATAAAGAGAGAGAGAGTGAGGACTCCAGTCAGTTTATAAAGAGAGAGTGAGGAGTCCAGTCAGTTTATACAGAGAGAGAGAGTGAAGGGTCCAGTCAGTTTATAAAGAGAGAGTGAGGAGTCCAGTCAGTTTATACAGAGAGAGAAATGAGGAGTCCAGTCGGTTTATAAAGAGAGAGAGTGAGGAGTCCAGTCAGTTTATGAAGAGAGAGTGAGGAGTCCAGTCAGTTTATAAAAGAGAGTGAGGAGTCCAGTCAGTTTATAAAGAGAGAGAGAGAGTGAGGTGTCCAGTCAGTTTACAAAGAGAGTGAGGAGTCCAGTCAGTTTCTAAAGAGAGAGAGTGAGGAGTCCAGTCAGTTTATACACAGAGATAGAGTGAGAAGTCCAGTCAGTTTATACAGAGAGAGAGAGTGAAGGGTCCAGTCAGTTTATAAAGAGTGAGTGAGGAGTCCAGTCTGTTTATACAGAGAGAGAAATGAGGAGTCCAGTCAGTTTATAAAGAGAGAGAGTGAGGAATCCAGTCAGTTTATGAAGTGAGAGAGAGAGAGTGAGGAGTCCAGTCAGTTTATAAAGAGAGAGAGAGAGTGAGGAGTCCAGTCAGTTTATAAATAGAGTGAGGTGTCCAGTCACTTTATAAAGAGAGTGAGGTGTCCATGTCAGTTTATAAAGAGAGATAGAGAGAGTGAGGAGTCCAGTCAGTTTATAAAGAGAGAGAGAGAGAGAGAGAGAGTGAGGAGTCCAGTCAGTTTATAAAGAGAGAGAGAGAGTGAGGAGTCCAGTCAGTTTCTACAGAGAGAAAGACTGAGGAGTACAGTCAGTGTATACAGTGAGAGAGAGAGAGTGAGGAGTCCAGTCAGTTTATAAAGAGAGAGAGAGAGTGAGGAGTCCAGTCAGTTTATAAAGAGAGAGAGAGAGTGAGGAGTCCAGTCAGTTTATAAAGAGAGAGAGAGTGAGGAGTCCAGTCAGTTTATACAGAGAGAGAGAGAGAGTGAGGAGTCCAGTCATTTTATAACGAGAGAGAAAGAGTGAGGAGTCCAGTCAGTTTATAAAGAAAGAGAGTGAGGATTCCAGTCAGTTTATAAAGAGAGAGAGAGAGTGAGGAGTCCAGTCAGTTTATAAATGGAGAGAGAGAGTGAGGAATCCAGTCAGTTTATACAGAGAGAGAGTGAGGAGTCCAGTCAGTTTATAAAGAGAGAGAGAAAGAGTGAGGAGTCCAGTTTATACAGAGAGAGAAAGTGAGTAGTCCAGTCAGTTTATACAGAGAGAGAGAGAGTGAGGAGTCCAGTCAGTTTATAAAGAGAGAGAGTGAGGAGTCCAGTCAGTTTATAAAGAGAGAGAGAGAGAGTGAGGAATCCAGTCAGTTTTTACACAGAGAGAGTGAGAGTGAGGAGTCCAGTCATTTTATAAAGAGAGAGAGAGAGAGTGAGGAATCCAGTCAGTTTTTACAGAGAGAGATAGAGAGTGAAGAGTCCAGTCAGTTTATACAGAGAGAGAAAGTGAGGAGTCCAGTCAGTTTATAAAGAGAGAGAGAGTGAGGACTCCAGTCAGTTTATACAGAGAGCGAGAGTGAGGAGTCCGGTCAGTTTATACAGAGAGAGAGAGTGAAGGATCCAGTCAGTTTATAAAGAGAGAGTGAGGATTCCAGTCAGTTTATAAAGAGAGTGAGGAGTCCAGTCAGTTTATAAAGAGAGAGAGAGAGAGTGAGGAGTCCAGTCAGTTTATAAAGAGAGAGAGCGAGGAGTCCAGTCAGTTTATAAAGAGAGAGAGCGAGGAGTCCAGTCAGTTTATAAAGAGAGTGAGGTTTCCAGTCAGTTTATAAAGAGAGTGAGGAGTCCAGTCAGTTTACAAAGAGAGAGTGAGGAGTCCAGTCAGTTTATAAAGAGAGTGAGGAGTCCAGTCAGTTTATAAAGAGAGTGAGGAGTCCAGTCAGTTTATAAAGAGAGAGAGAGAGAGAGAGTGACGAGTCCAGTCAGTTTATAAAGAGAGAGTGAGGAGTCCAGTCAGTTTATAAAGAGAGAGAGAGAGTGAGGAGTCCAGTCAGTTTATACAGAGAGAGAAATGAGGAGTCCAGTCAGTTTATACAGAGAGAGAAATGAGGAGTCCAGTCAGTTTATACAGAGAGAGGAAGGGAGTGAGGACTCCAGTCAGTTTATAAAGAGAGTGAGGAGTCCAGTCAGTTTATAAAGAGAGAGAGAGAGTGAGAGTGAGGCGTCCAGTCAGTTTATAAAGAGAGAGTGAGGAGTCCAGTCAGTTTATAAAGAGAGTGAGGAGTCCAGTCAGTTTATAAAGAGAGAATGAGGAGTCCAGTCAGTTTATAAAGAGAGAATGAGGAGTCCAGTCAGTTTATAAAGAGTTTGAGGAGTCCAGTCAGTTTATAAAGAGAGTGAGGAGTCCAGTCAGTTTATAAAGAGAGTGAGGAGTCCAGTCAGTTTATAAAGAGAGTGAGGAGTCCATTCAGTTTATAAAGAGAGAGAGAGAGTGAGGAGTCCAGTCAGTTTATAAAGAGAGTGAGGAGTCCATTCAGTTTATAAAGAGAGAGAGAGAGTGAGGAGTCCAGTCAGTTTATAAAGAAAGAGAGTGAGGATTCCAGTCAGTTTATAAATTGGAGAGAGAGAGTGAGGAGTCCATTCATTTTATAAAGAGAGAGAGAAAGAGTGAGGAGTCCAGTTTATACAGAGAGAGAAAGTGAGGAGTCCAGTCAGTTTATACAGAGAGAGAGAGAGTGAGGAGTCCAGTCAGTTTATAAAGAGAGAGAACGAATGAGGATTCCAGTCAGTTTATAAAGAGAGAGAGAGAGTGAGGAGTCCAGTCAGTTTATAAAGAGAGAGAGAGAGAATGAGGAATCCAGTCAGGTAATACAGAGAGAGATAGAGAGTGAAGAGTCCAGTCAGTTTATACAGAGAGAGAAAGTGAGGAGTCCAGTCAGTTTATAAAGAGAGAGAGAGTGAGGACTCCAGTCAGTTTATACAGAGAGCGAGAGTGAGGAGTCCGGTCAGTTTATACAGAGAGAGAGAGTGAAGGATCCAGTCAATTTATAAAGAGAGAGTGAGGAGTCCAGTCAGTTTATAAAGAGAGTGAGGAGTCCAGTCAGTTTATAAAGAGAGAGAGAGAGAGAGTGAGGAGTCCAGTCAGTTTATACAGAGAGAGAAATGAGGAGTCCAGTCAGTTTATAAAGAGAGAGAGCGAGGAGTCCAGTCAGTTTATAAAGAGAGAGAGCGAGGAGTCCAGTCAGTTTATAAAGAGAGAGATAGAGTGAGGACTCCAGTCAGTTTATAAAGAGAGTGAGGAGTCCAGGCAGTTTACAAAGAGAGAGTGAGGAGTCCAGTCAGTTTATAAAGAGAGAGTGAGGAGTCCAGTCAGTTTATAAAGAGAGTGAGGAGTCCAGTCAGTTTATAAAGAGAGAGAGAGAGTGAGAGTGAGGAGTCCAGTCAGTTTATAAAGAGAGAGTGAGGAGTCCAGTCAGTTTATAAAGAGAGAGTGAGGAGTCCAGTCAGTTTATAAAGAGAGTGAGGAGTCCAGTCAGTTTTTCAGAGAGATAAAGAGAGGAGTCCAGTCAGTTTATAAAGAGAGTGAGGAGTCCAGTCAGTTTATAAAGAGAGAATGAGGTGTCCAGTCAGTTTATAGAGAGAGAATGAGGAGTCCAGTCAGTTTATAAAGAGAGTGAGGAGTCCAGTCAGTTTATAAAGAGAGTGAGGAGTCCAGTCATTTTATGAAGAGAGAGTGAGGAGTCCAGTCAGTTCATAAAGAGAGTGAGGAGTCCATTCAGTTTATAAAGAGAGAGAGAGAGATCGAGGTGTCCAGTCAGTTTACAAAGAGAGTGAGGAGTCCAGTCAGTTTATAAAGGGAGAGAGTGAGGGGTCCAGTCAGTTTATACGCAGAGATAGAGTGAGGAGTCCAGTCAGTTTATAAAGAGAGTGAGGAGTCCAGTCAGTTTATAAAGAGAGAGAGAGAGAGAGAGTGACGAGTCCAGTCAGTTTATAAAGAGAGAGTGAGGAGTCCAGTCAGTTTATAAAGAGAGAGAGAGAGTGAGGAGTCCAGTCAGTTTATACAGAGAGAGAAATGAGGAGTCCAGTCAGTTTATACAGAGAGAGAAATGAGGAGTCCAGTCAGTTTATACAGAGAGAGGAAGGGAGTGAGGATTCCAGTCAGTTTATAAAGAGAGAGAGAGAGTGAGAGTGAGGAGTCCAGTCAGTTTATAAAGAGAGAGTGAGGAGTCCAGTCAGTTTATAAAGAGAGAGTGAGGAGTCCAGTCAGTTTATAAAGAGATTGAGGAGTCCAGTCAGTTTATAAAGAGAGAATGAGGAGTCCAGTCAGTTTATAAAGAGAGAATGAGGAGTCCAGTCAGTTTATAAAGAGAGTGAGGAGTCCAGTCAGTTTATAAAGAGAGTGAGGAGTCCAGTCAGTTTATGAAGAGAGAGTGAGGAGTCCAGTCAGTTTATAAAGAGAGTGAGGAGTCCAGTCAGTTTATAAAGAGAGTGAGGAGTCCAGTCAGTTTATGAAGAGAGAGTGAGGAGTCCAGTCAGTTTATAAAGAGAGTGAGGAGTCCATTCAGTTTATAAAGAGAGAGAGAGAGTGAGGTGTCCAGTCAGTTTACAAAGAGAGTGAGGATTCCAGTCAGTTTATAAAGGGAGAGATTGAGGGGTCCAGTCAGTTTATACGCAGAGACAGAGTGAGGAGTCCAGTCAGTTTATAAAGAGAGAGAGAGAGAGAGTGAGGAGTCCAGTTTATACAGAGAGAGAAAGTGAGGAGTCCAGTCAGTTCATAAAGAGAGTGAGGAGTCCAGTCAGTTTATAAAGAGAGTGAGGATTCCAGTCAGTTTATAAAGAGAGAGAGAGAGAGTGAGGATTCCAGTCAGTTTATACAGAGAGAGAGAGAGAGAGAGAGTGAGGAGTCCAGTCATTTTATAACGAGAGAGAAAGAGTGAGGAGTCCAGTCAGTTTATAAAGAAAGAGAGAGAGTGAGGAGTCCAGTCAGTTTATAAATTGGAGAGAGAGAGTGAGGAGTCCAGTCAGTTTATAAAGAGAGAGAGAATGAGTGAGGAGTCCAGTCAGTTTATAAAGAGAGAGAGAGTGAGGACTCCAGTCAGTTTATACAGAGAGCGAGAGTGAGGAGTGGGGTCAGTTTATACAGAGAGAGAGAGTGAAGGATCCAGTCGGTTTATAAAGAGAGAGTGAGGATTCCAGTCAGTTTATAAAGAGAGTGAGGAGTCCAGTCAGTTTATAAAGAGAGAGTGAGAGAGTGAGGAGTCCAGTCAGTTTATAAAGAGAGAGAGCGAGGAGTCCAGTCAGTTTATAAAGAGAGAGAGCGAGGAGTCCAGTCAGTTTATAAAGAGAGTGAGGTTTCCAGTCAGTTTATAAAGAGAGTGAGGAGTCCAGTCAGTTTACAAAGAGAGAGTGAGGAGTCCAGTCAGTTTATAAAGAGAGAGTGAGGAGTCCAGTCAGTTTATAAAGAGAGTGAGGAGTCCAGTCAGTTTATAAAGAGAGAGAGAGAGAGAGAGAGTGACGAGTCCAGTCAGTTTATAAAGAGAGAGTGAGGAGTCCAGTCAGTTTATAAAGAGAGAGAGAGAGTGAGGAGTCCAGTCAGTTTATACAGAGAGAGAAATGAGGAGTCCAGTCAGTTTATACAGAGAGAGAAATGAGGAGTCCAGTCAGTTTATACAGAGAGAGGAAGGGAGTGAGGACTCCAGTCAGTTTATAAAGAGAGTGAGGAGTCCAGTCAGTTTATAAAGAGAGAGAGAGAGTGAGAGTGAGGAGTCCAGTCAGTTTATAAAGAGAGAGTGAGGAGTCCAGTCAGTTTATAAAGAGAGTGAGGAGTCCAGTCAGTTTTTCAGAGAGATAAAGAGAGGAGTCCAGTCAGTTTATAAAGAGAGTGAGGAGTCCAGTCAGTTTATAAAGAGAGAATGAGGAGTCCAGTCAGTTTATAAAGAGAGAATGAGGAGTCCAGTCAGTTTATAAAGAGAGTGAGGAGTCCAGTCAGTTTATAAAGAGAGTGAGGAGTCCAGTCAGTTTATAAAGAGAGTGAGGAGTCCAGTCAGTTTATAAAGAGAGTGAGGAGTCCATTCAGTTTATAAAGAGAGAGAGAGAGTGAGGAGTCCAGTCAGTTTATAAAGAGAGTGAGGAGTCCATTCAGTTTATAAAGAGAGAGAGAGAGTGAGGAGTCCAGTCAGTTTATAAAGGGAGAGAGTGAGGAGTCCAGTCAGTTTATAAAGAGAGAGAGAGAGTGAGGAGTCCAGTCAGTTTATACAGAGAGAGAGAGAGAGAGAGTGAGGAGTCCAGTCAGTTTATAAAGAAAGAGAGTGAGGATTCCAGTCAGTTTATAAAGAGAGAGAGAGAGTGAGGAGTCCAGTCAGTTTATAAATTGGAGAGAGAGAGTGAGGAGTCCATTCATTTTATAAAGAGAGAGAGAAAGAGTGAGGAGTCCAGTTTATACAGAGAGAGAAAGTGAGGAGTCCAGTCAGTTTATACAGAGAGAGAGAGAGTGAGGAGTCCAGTCAGTTTATAAAGAGAGAGAACGAATGAGGATTCCAGTCAGTTTATAAAGAGAGAGAGAGAGTGAGGAGTCCAGTCAGTTTATAAAGAGAGAGAGAGAGAATGAGGAATCCAGTCAGTTTATACAGAGAGAGAAAGTGAGGAGTCCAGTCAGTTTATACAGAGAGCGAGAGTGAGGAGTCCGGTCAGTTTATACAGAGAGAGAGAGTGAAGGATCCAGTCAATTTATAAAGAGAGAGTGAGGAGTCCAGTCAGTTTATAAAGAGAGTGAGGAGTCCAGTCAGTTTATAAAGAGAGAGAGAGAGAGTGAGGAGTCCAGTCAGTTTATACAGAGAGAGAAATGAGGAGTCCAGTCAGTTTATAAAGAGAGAGAGCGAGGAGTCCAGTCAGTTTATAAAGAGAGAGAGCGAGGAGTCTAGTCAGTTTATAAAGAGAGAGATAGAGTGAGGACTCCAGTCAGTTTATAAAGAGAGTGAGGAGTCCAGGCAGTTTACAAAGAGAGAGTGAGGAGTCCAGTCAGTTTATAAAGAGAGAGTGAGGAGTCCAGTCAGTTTATAAAGAGAGTGAGGAGTCCAGTCAGTTTATAAAGAGAGAGAGAGAGTGAGAGTGAGGAGTCCAGTCAGTTTATAAAGAGAGAGTGAGGAGTCCAGTCAGTTTATAAAGAGAGAGTGAGGAGTCCAGTCAGTTTATAAAGAGAGTGAGGAGTCCAGTCAGTTTTTCAGAGAGATAAAGAGAGGAGTCCAGTCAGTTTATAAAGAGAGTGAGGTGTCCAGTCAGTTTATAAAGAGAGAATGAGGAGTCCAGTCTGTTTATAGAGAGAGAATGAGGAGTCCAGTCAGTTTATAAAGAGAGTGAGGAGTCCAGTCAGTTTATAAAGAGAGTGAGGAGTCCAGTCAGTTTATAAAGAGAGTGAGGAGTCCAGTCAGTTTATGAAGAGAGAGTGAGGAGTCCAGTCAGTTCATAAAGAGAGTGAGGAGTCCATTCAGTTTATAAAGAGAGAGAGAGAGATCGAGGTGTCCAGTCAGTTTACAAAGAGAGTGAGGAGTCCAGTCAGTTTATAAAGGGAGAGAGTGAGGGGTCCAGTCAGTTTATACGCAGAGATAGAGTGAGGAGTCCAGTCAGTTTATAAAGAGAGTGAGGAGTCCTGTCAGTTTATAAAGAGAGAGAGAGAGAGAGAGTGACGAGTCCAGTCAGTTTATAAAGAGAGAGTGAGGAGTCCAGTCAGTTTATAAAGAGAGAGAGAGAGTGAGGAGTCCAGTCAGTTTATACAGAGAGAGAAATGAGGAGTCCAGTCAGTTTATACAGAGAGAGAAATGAGGAGTCCAGTCAGTTTATACAGAGAGAGGAAGGGAGTGAGGATTCCAGTCAGTTTATAAAGAGAGAGAGAGAGTGAGAGTGAGGAGTCCAGTCAGTTTATAAAGGGAGAGATTGAGGGGTCCAGTCAGTTTATACGCAGAGACAGAGTGAGGAGTCCAGTCAGTTTATAAAGAGAGCGAGAGTGAGGAGTCCAGTTTATACAGAGAGAGAAAGTGAGGAGTCCAGTCAGTTCATAAAGAGAGTGAGGAGTCCAGTCAGTTTATAAAGAGAGAGAGAGAGAGTGAGGATTCCAGTCAGTTTATACAGAGAGAGAGAGAGAGAGAGTGAGGAGTCCAGTCATTTTATAACGAGAGAGAAAGAGTGAGGAGTCCAGTCAGTTTATAAAGAAAGAGAGTGAGGATTCCAGTCAGTTTATAAAGAGAGAGAGAGAGTGAGGAGTCCAGTCAGTTTATAAATTGGAGAGAGAGAGTGAGGAGTCCAGTCAGTTTATAAAGAGAGAGAGAAAGAGTGAGGAGTCCAGTTTATACAGAGAGGGAAAGTGAGGAGTCCAGTCAGTTTATACAGAGAGAGAGAGAGTGAGGAGTCCAGTCAGTTTATAAAGAGAGAGAGAGAGAGTGAGGAATCCAGTCAGGTAATACAGAGAGAGATAGAGAGTGAAGAGTCCAGTCAGTTTATACAGAGAGAGAAAGTGAGGAGTCCAGTCAGTTTATAAAGAGAGAGAGAGTGAGGACTCCAGTCAGTTTATACAGAGAGCGAGAGTGAGGAGTCCGGTCAGTTTATACAGAGAGAGAGAGTGAAGGATCCAGTCAGTTTATAAAGAGAGAGTGAGGAGTCCAGTCAGTTTATAAAGAGCGTGAGGAGTCCAGTCAGTTTATAAAGAGAGAGAGAGAGAGTGAGGAGTCCAGTCAGTTTATACAGAGAGAGAAATGAGGAGTCCAGTCAGTTTATAAAGAGAGAGAGCGAGGAGTCCAGTCAGTTTATAAAGAGAGAGAGCGAGGAGTCCAGTCAGTTTATAAAGAGAGTGAGGAGTCCAGGCAGTTTACAAAGAGAGAGTGAGGAGTCCAGTCAGTTTATAAAGAGAGAGTGAGGAGTCCAGTCAGTTTATAAAGAGAGTGAGGAGTCCAGTCAGTTTATAAAGAGAGAGAGAGAGAGAGAGTGACGAGTCCAGTCAGTTTATAAAGAGAGAGTGAGGAGTCCAGTCAGTTTATACAGAGAGAGAAATGAGGAGTCCAGTCAGTTTATACAGAGAGAGAAATGAGGAGTCCAGTCAGTTTATGCAGAGACAGGAAGGGAGTGAGGAGTCCAGTCAGTTTATAAAGAGAGTGAGGAGTCCAGTCAGTTTATAAAGAGAGAGTGAGGAGTCCAGTCAGTTTATAAAGAGAGAGTGAGGAGTCCAGTCAGTTTATAAAGAGAGTGAGGAGTCCAGTCAGTTTTTCAGAGAGATAAAGAGAGGAGTCCAGTCAGTTTATAAAGAGAGTGAGGAGTCCAGTCAGTTTATAAAGAGAGTGAGGAGTCCAGTCAGTTTATAAAGAGAGTGAGGAGTCCAGTCAGTTTATAAAGAGAGAATGAGGAGTCCAGTCAGTTTATAAAGAGAGTGAGGAGTCCAGTCAGTTTATAAAGAGAGTGAGGAGTCCAGTCAGTTTATAAAGAGAGTGAGGAGTCCAGTCAGATTATAAAGAGAGTGAGGAGTCCAGTCAGTTTATAAAGAGAGTGAACAGTCCAGTCAGTTTATAAAGAGAGTGAGGAGTCCAGTCAGTTTATAAAGAGAGAGAGAGAGAGTGAAGATTCCAGTCAGTTTATAGAGAGAGAGAGAGAGAGAGAGTGAGTAGTCCAGTCATTTTATAACGAGAGAGAAAGAGTGAGGATTCCAGTCAGTTTATAAAGAGAGAGAGAGAGTGAGGAGTCCAGTCAGTTTATAAGTGGAGAGAGAGAGTGAGGAGTCCAGTCAGTTTATACAGAGAGAGAGTGAGGAGTCCAGTCAGTTTATAAAGAGAGAGAGAAAGAGTGAGGAGTCCAGTTTATACAGAGAGAGAAAGTGAGGAGTCCAGTCAGTTTATACAGAGAGAGAGAGAGTGAGGAGTCCAGTCAGTTTATAAAGAGAGAGAGAGTGAGGAGTCCAGTCAGTTTATACAGAGAGAGAGAGAGAGTGAGGAGTCCTGTCAGTTTATACAGAGAGAGATAGAGAGTGAAGAGTCCAGTCAGTTTATACAGAGAGCGAGAGTGAGGAGTCCGGTCAGTTTACACAGAGAGAGAGAGTGAAGGATCCAGTCAGTTTATAAAGAGAGAGTGAGGACTCCAGTCAGTTTATAAAGAGAGTGAGGAGTCCAGTCAGTTTAT
The DNA here is from genome assembly GCA_026770705.1 of Isurus oxyrinchus. Taxonomy (NCBI): domain Eukaryota; kingdom Metazoa; phylum Chordata; class Chondrichthyes; order Lamniformes; family Lamnidae; genus Isurus; species Isurus oxyrinchus. The sequence continues at coordinate 36,318 of JANJGN010001079.1, forward strand.
AAAGAGAGAGAGAGAGAGTGAGGAGTCCAGTCAGTTTATACAGAGAGAGAAATGAGGAGTCCAGTCAGTTTATAAAGAGAGAGAGCGAGGAGTCCAGTCAGTTTATAAAGAGAGACAGCGAGGAGTCCAGTCAGTTTATAAAGAGAGAGATAGAGTGAGGACTCCAGTCAGTTTATAAAGAGAGTGAGGAGTCCAGTCAGTTTATAAAGAGAGAGTGAGGAGTCCAGTCAGTTTATAAAGAGAGAGTGAGGAGTCCAGTCAGTTTATGAAGAGAGTGAGGAGTCTAGTCAGTTTATAAAGAGAGAGAGAGAGAGTGAGGAGTCCAGTCAGTTTATACAGAGAGAGAAATGAGGAGTCCAGTCAGTTTATAAAGAGAGAGAGCGAGGAGTCCAGTCAGTTTATAAAGAGAGAGAGCGAGGAGTCCAGTCAGTTTATAAAGAGAGAGATAGAGTGAGGACTCCAGTCAGTTTATAAAGAGAGTGAGGAGTCCAGGCAGTTTATAAAGAGAGAGTGAGGAGTCCAGTCAGTTTATAAAGAGAGTGAGGAGTCCAGTCAGTTTATAAAGAGAGAGAGAGAGAGAGAGTGACGAGTCCAGTCAGTTTATAAAGAGAGAGTGAGGAGTCCAGTCAGTTTATAAAGAGAGAGAGAGAGTGAGGAGTCCAGTCAGTTTATACAGAGAGAGAAATGAGGAGTCCAGTCAGTTTATACAGAGAGAGAAATGAGGAGTCCAGTCAGTTTATACAGAGAGAGGAAGGGAGTGAGGACTCCAGTCAGTTTATAAAGAGAGTGAGGAGTCCAGTCAGTTTATAAAGAGAGAGAGAGAGTGAGAGTGAGGAGTCCAGTCAGTTTATAAAGAGAGAGTGAGGAGTCCGGTCAGTTTATAAAGAGAGAGTGAGGAGTCCAGTCAGTTTATAAAGAGAGTGAGGAGTCCAGTCAGTTTTTCAGAGAGATAAAGAGAGGAGTCCAGTCAGTTTATAAAGAGAGTGAGGAGTCCAGTCAATTTATAAAGAGAGAATGAGGAGTCCAGTCAGTTTATAGAGAGAGAATGAGGAGTCCAGTCAGTTTATAAAGAGAGTGAGGAGTCCAGTCAGTTTATAAAGAGAGTGAGGAGTCCAGTCAGTTTATGAAGAGAGAGTGAGGAGTCCAGTCAGTTTATTAAGAGACTGAGGAGTCCAGTCAGTTTATAAAGAGAGAGACAGAGTGAGGTGTCCAGTCAGTTTACAAAGAGAGTGAGGAGTCCAGTCAGTTTATAAAGAAAGAGAGTGAGGATTCCAGTCAGTTTATACAGAGAGAGAGAGAGAGTGAAGAGTCCAATCAGTTTATACAGAGGGAGAGAGAGAGTGAAGGGTCCAGTCAGTTTATACAGAGAGAGAGTGAGGGGTCCAGTCAGTTTATAAAGAGAGAGAGAGAGAGAGAGTGAAGGGTCCAGTCAGTTTATAAAGAGAGAGTGTGGAGTCCAGTCAGTTTATAAAGAGAGAGAGAGTGAGGTGTCCAGTCAGTTTATACAGAGAGAGTGAGGAGTCCAGTCAGTTTGTACAGAGAGAGAGAGTGAAGGGTCCCGTCAGTTTATAAAGAGACAGTGAGGAGTCCAGTCAGTTTATAAAAAGAGAGAAAGCGTGAGGAGTCCAGTCAGTTTATAAAGAGAGTGAGGAGTCCAGTCAGTTTATACAGAGAGAGAAAGAGTGAGGAGTCCAGTCAGTTTATAAAAAGAGAGAAAGCGTGAGGAGTCCAGTCAGTTTATAAAAAGAGAGAAAGCGTGAGGAGTCCAGTCAGACTATAAAGAGAGACAAAGAGTGAGGAGTCCAGTCAGATTATAAAGAGAGAGAGAGAGAGTGAGGAGTCCAGTTTATACAGAGAGAGAAAGTGAGGAGTCCAGTCAGTTCATAAAGAGAGTGAGGAGTCCAGTCAGTTTATAAAGAGAGTGAGGAGTCCAGTCAGTTTATAAAGAGAGAGAGAGAGAGTGAAGGGTCCAGTCAGTTTATACAGAGAGAGAGTGAGGGGTCCAGTCAGTTTATAAAGAGAGAGAGAGTTTGAAGGGTCCAGTCAGTTTATAAAGAGAGAGTGTGGAGTCCAGTCAGTTTATAAAGAGAGAGAGAGTGAGGTGTCCAGTCAGTTTATACAGAGAGAGTGAGGAGTCCAGTCAGTTTGTACAGAGAGAGAGAGTGAAGGGTCCAGTCAGTTTATAAAGAGAGAGTGAGGAGTCCAGTCAGTTTATACAGAGAGAGAAATGAGGAGTCCAGTCAGTTTATAAAGAGAGAGAGTGAGGAGTCCAGTCAGTTTATGAAGAGAGAGTGAGGAGTCCAGTCAGTTTATAAAGAGAGAGAGAGAGAGAGTGAGGAGTCCAGTCAGTTTATAAAGAGAGAGTGAGGAGTCCAGTCAGTTTATAAAGAGAGTGAGGAGTCCAATCAGTTTTTCAGAGAGAGAAAGAGAGGAGTCCAGTCAGTTTATAAAGAGTGTGAGGAGTCCAGTCAGTTTATGAAGAGAGAGTGAGGAGTCCAGTCAATTTATAAAGAGAGTGAGGAGTCCAGTCAGTTTATAAAGAGAGAGAGAGAGTGAGGTGTCCAGTCAGTTTACAAAGAGAGTGAGGAGTCCAGTCAGTTTCTAAAGAGAGAGAGTGAGGAGTCCAGTCAGTTTATACACAGAGATAGAGTGAGGAGTCCAGTCAGTTTATACAGAGAGAGAGAGTGAAGGGTCCAAACAGTTTATAAAGAGAGAGTGAGGAGTCCAATCAGTTTTTACAGAGAGAGAAATGAGGAGTCCAGTCAGTTTATAAAGAGAGAGAGTGAGGAGTCCAGACAGTTTATAAAGAGAGAATGAGGAGTCCAGTCAGTTTATAAAGAGAGTGAGGAGTCCAGTCAGTTTATAAAGAGAGTGAGGAGGTCCAGTCAGTTTATAAAGAGAGTGAGGAGTCCAGTCAGTTTATAAAGAGAGAGTGAGGAGTCCAGTCAGTTTATAAAGAGAGTGAGGAGGTCCAGTCAGTTTATAAAGAGAGTGAGGAGTCCAGTCAGTTTATGAAGAGAGAGTGAGGTGTCCAGTCAGTTTACAAAGAGAGTGAGGAGTCCAGTCAGTTTATAAAGAGAGAGAGTGAGGGGTCCAGTCAGTTTATACACAGAGATAGAGTGAGGAGTCCAGTCAGTTTATAAAGAGAGTGAGGAGTCCAGTCAGTTTATACAGAGAGAGAAAGAGTGAGGAGTCCAGTCAGTTTATAAAAAGAGAGAAAGCGTGAGGAGTCCAGTCAGTTTATAAAGAGAGTGAGGAGTCCAGTCAGTTTATACAGAGAGAGAAAGAGTGAGGAGTCCAGTCAGTTTATAAAAAGAGAGAAAGCGTGAGGAGTCCAGTCAGTTTATAAAAAGAGAGAAAGCGTGAGGAGTCCAGTCAGTTTATAAAAAGAGAGAAAGCGTGAGGAGGTCCAGTCAGTTTATAAAGAGAGTGAGGAGTCCAGTCAGTTCATAAAGAGAGTGAGGAGTCCAGTCAGTTTATAAAGAGAGTGAGGAGTCCAGTCAGTTTATAAAGAGAGAGAGAGAGAGTGAGGATTCCAGTCCGTTTATACAGAGAGAGAGAGAGAGAGTGAGGAGTCCAGTCATTTTATAACGAGAGAGAAAGAGTGAGGAGTCCAGTCAGTTTATAAAGAAAGAGAGTGAGGATTCCAGTCAGTTTATAAAGAGAGAGAGAGAGTGAGGAGTCCAATCAGTTTATAAATGGAGAGAGAGAGTGAGGAGTCCAGTCAGTTTATAAATGGAGAGAGAGAGTGAGGAGTCCAGTCAGTTTATAAAGAAAGAGAGTGAGGATTCCAGTCAGTTTATAAAGAGGGAGAGAGTGAGGAGTCCAGTCAGTTTATACAGAGAGAGAGTGAGGAGTCCAGTCAGTTTATAAAGAGAGAGAGAAAGAGTGAGGAGTCCAGTCAGTTTATACAGAGAGAGAAAGTGAGGAGTCCAGTCAGTTTATACAGAGAGAGAAAGAGTGAGGAGTCCAGTCAGTTTATAAAGAGAGAGAACGAATGAGGAATCCAGTCAGTTTGTAAAGAGAGAGTGAGGAGTCCAGTCAGTTTATAAAGAGAGAGAGTGAGAGTGAGGAATCCAGTCAGTTTATAAAGAGAGAGAGAGAGAGAGAGAGTGAGGAGTCCAGTCAGTTTATAAAGAGAGTGAGGAGTCCAGTCAGTTTATACAGAGAGAGAGAGAGAGTGAGGAGTCCAGTCAGTTTATAAAGAGAGTGAGGAGTCCAGTCAGTTTATAAAGAGAGTGAGGAGTCCAGTCAGTTTATAAAGAGAGAGAGAGAGTGAGGAGTCCAGTCAGTTTATACAGAGAGAGAGAGAGAGAGAGGAGTCCAGTCAGTTTATAACGAGAGAGAAAGCGTGAGGAGTCCAGTCAGATTATAAAGAGAGACAAAGAGTGAGGAGTCCAGTCAGTTTATACAGAGAGAGAGAGAGAGTGAGGAGTCCAGTCAGTTTATACAGAGAGAGAGAGAGAGACTGAAGAGTCCAATCAGTTTATACAGGGGGAAAGAGAGAGTGAAGAGTCCAGTCAGTTTATACAGAGAGAGAGTGAGGGGTCCAGTCAGTTTATAAAGAGAGAGAGAGAGAGAGAGAGTGAGAATCCAGTCAGTTTATACAGAGAGAGATAGAGAGTGAAGAGTCCAGTCAGTTTATACAGAGAGAGAAAGTGGAGTCCAGTCAGTTTATACAGAGAGACAGAGTGAGGACTCCAGTCAGTTTATACAGAGAGAGAGAGTGAAGGGTCCAGTCAGTTTATAAAGAAAGAGAGTGAGGATTCCAGTCAGTTTATACAGAAAGAGAGAGTGAGGAGTCCAGTCAGTTTATACAGAGAGAAAGAGTGAAGGGTCCAGTCAGTTGATAAAGAAAGAGAGTGAGGATTCCAGACAGTTTATAAAGAGAGAGAGATAGTGAGGAGTCCAGTCACTTTATAACGAGAGAGAAAGAGTGCGGTGTCCAGTCAGTTTCTACAGAGAGAGAGAGAGAGTGAAGAGTCCAGTCAGTTTATACAGAGAGAGAGTGAGGTGTCCAGTCAGTTTATACAGAGAGAGAGAGAGAGTGAAGAGACCAGTCAGTTTATACAGAGAGAGAGTGAGGTGTCCAGTCAGTTTATAAAGAGAGAGAGAGAGTGAGGAGTCCAGTCAGTTTACAAAGAGAGAGAGAGAGTGAGGAGTCCAGTCAGTTTATACAGAGAGAGAGAGTGAGGAGACCAGTCAGTTTATACAGAGAGAAAGAGAGTGAGGATTCCAGTCAGTTTATAAAGAGAGAGAGAGAGTGAGGAGTCCAGTCAATTTATACAGAGAGAGAGTGAGGAGTCCAGTCTGTTTATAAAGAGAGAGAGAGAGTGAGGAGTCCAGTCAGTTTATAAAGAGAGAGAGAGAGAGAGAGTGAGGAGTCCAGTCAGTTTATAAAGAGAGAGAGAGAGTGAGGAGTCCAGTCAGTTTATAAAGAGAGAGAGAGTGAGGAGTCCAGTCAGTTTATACAGAGAGAGAGTGAGGAGTCCAGTCAGTTTATAAAGAAAGAGAGAGAGGGAGGAGTCCAGTCAGTTTATAAAGAGAGATAGAGAGTGAGAAGTCCAGTCAGTTTATAAAGAAAGAGAGTGAGGAGCCCAGTCAGTTTATAAAGAGAGAGAGAGTGAGGAGTCCAGTCAGTTTATAAAGAGAGTGACGAGTCCAGTCAGTTTATAAAGAGAGAGAGAGTGAGGAGTCCAGTCAGTTTATAAAGAGAGTGACGAGTCCAGTCAGTTTATAAAGAGAGTGAGAGTGAGGAGTCCAGTCAGTTTATAAAGAGAGATAGAGAGAGTGAGGAGTCCAGTCAGTTTATAAAGAGAGAGAGTGAGGAGTCCAGTCAGTTTATAAAGAGAGTGAGGAGTCCAGTCAGTTTATAAAGAGAGTGAGGAGTCCAGTCAGTTTATAAAGAGAGAGAGGAGTCCAGTCAGTTTATAAAGAGAGAGAGGAGTCCAGTCAGTTTATAAAGAGAGTGAGGTGTCCAGTCAGTTTATAAAGAGAGAGAGAGAGAGAGAGAGTGAGGAGTCCAGTTAGTTTATACAGAGAGAGAGAGAGAAAGTGAGGTGTCCAGTCAGTTTATAAAGAGAGAGAGAGAGTGAGGAGTCCAGCCAGTTTATAAAGAGAGAGAGAGAGAGTGAGGAGTCCAGTTTATACAGAGAGAGAGAGAGTGAAGAGTCCAGTCAGTTTATACAGAGAGAGAGTGAGGGGTCCAGTCAGTTTATAAAGAGAGAGAGAGAGAGAGAGAGAGTGAGGAATCCAGTCAGTTTATACAGAGAGAGATAGAGAGTGAAGACTCCAGTCAGTTTATACAGAGAGAGAAAGTGGAGTCCAGTCAGTTTATACAGAGAGACAGAATGAGAAGTCCAGTCAGTTTATACAGAAAGAGAGAGTGAGGAGTCCAGTCAGTTTATACAGAGAGAGAGAGTGAAGGGTCCAGTCAGTTTATAAAGAAAGAGAGTGAGGATTCCAGACAGTTTATAAAGAGAGAGAGATAGTGAGGAGTCCAGTCAGTTTATAACGAGAGAGAAAGAGTGCGGTGTCCAGTCAGTTTATACAGAGAGAGAGAGAGAGTGAAGAGTCCAGTCAGTTTATACAGAGAGAGAGTGAGAGTGAGGAGTCCAGTCAGTTTATACAGAGAGAGAGAGTGAGGAGTCCAGTCAGTTTATAAAGAGAGAGAGAGAGTGAGGAGTCCAGTCAGTTTATACAGAGAGAGAGAGAGAGTGAGGAGTCCAGTCCGTTTATATAGAGAGAGAGAAAGAGTGAGGAGTCCAGTCAGTTTATACAGAGAGAGAGAGAGAGTGAGGAGTCCAGTCAGTTTATATAGAGAGAGAGAAAGAGTGAGGAGTCCAGTCAGTTTATATAGAGAGAGAGAAAGAGTGAGGAGTCCAGTCAGTTTATATAGAGAGAGAGAAAGAGTGAGGAGTCCAGTCAGTTTATAAAGAAAGAGAGTGAGGAGTCCAGTCAGTTTATCGAGAGAGAGAGAGAGAGAGAGAGTGAGGAGTCCAGTCAGTTTATCAAGAGAGAGAGAGAGAGAGAGAGTGAGGAGTCCAGTCAGTTTATACAGAGAGAGAGTGAGGAATCCAGTCAGTTTATATAGAGAGAGAGAAAGAGTGAGGAGTCCAGTCAGTTTATATAGAGAGAGAGAAAGAGTGAGGAGTCCAGTCAGTTTATAAAGAAAGAGAGAGAGTGAGGAGTCCAGTCAGTTTATAAAGAAAGAGAGAGAGTGAGGAGTCCAGTCAGTTTATACAGAGAGAGAGTGAGGAGTCCAGTCAGTTTATAAAGAGAGTGGGGAGTCCAGTCAGTTTATAAAGAGAGTGAGGAGTCCAGTCAGTTTATAAAGAGAGTGAGGAGTCCAGTCAGTTTATACAGAGAGAGAGAGTGAGGAGTCCAGTCAGTTTATACAGAGAGAGAAAGTGAGGATTCCAGTCAGTTTATACAGAGAGAGAGAGAGAGTGAGGAGTCCAGTCAGTTTATACAGAGAGAGAGAGAGTGAGGAGTCCAGTCCGTTTGTAAAGAGAGAGAGAGTGAGTGAGGAGTCCAGTCAGTTTATAAAGAGAGAGAGAGAGAGAGTGAGGAGTCCAGTCAGTTTATAAAGAGAGTGAGAGAGTGAGGAGTCCAGTCAGTTTGTAAAGAGAGAGAGAGTGAGGAGTCCAGTCAGTTTATACAGAGAGAGAGAGTGAAGGGTCCAGTCAGTTTATAAAGAGAGAGTGAGGAGTCCAGTCAGTTTATACAGAGAGAGAGAGAGTGAAGGGTCCAGTCAGTTTATACAGAGAGAGAGAGTGAAGGGTCCAGTCAGTTTATAAAGAGAGAGTGAGGAGTCCAGTCAGTTTATACAGAGAGAGAGAGAGTGAGGAGTCCAGTCAGTTTATAACGAGAGAGAGAGAGAGAGTGAAGAGTTCAGTCAGTTTATAAAGAGAGAGAGAAAGAGTGAGGAGTCCAGTCAGTTTATAAAGAGAGAGAGAAAGAGTGAGGAGTCCAGTCAGTTTATACAGAGAGAGAGAGAGAGAGTGAAGAGTTCAGTCAGTTTATAAAGAGAGAGAGAAAGAGTGAGGAGTCCAGTCAGTTTATAAAGAGAGAGAGAAAGAGTGAGGAGTCCAGTCAGTTTATAAAGAGAGAGAGAAAGAGTGAGGAGTCCAGTCAGTTTATCAAGAGAGAGAGAGAGAGAGTGAGGAGTCCAGTCAGTTTATAGAGAGAGAGAGTGAGGAGTCCAGTCAGTTTAAAAAGAGAGAGAGAGAGTTAGGAGTCCAGTCAGTTTATACAGAGAGAGAGTGAGGAGTCCAGTCAGTTTATAAAGAGAGAGAGAGTGAAGTGTCCAGTCAGTTTATACAGAGAGAGAGAGAGAGTGAGGAGTCCAGTTTATACAGAGCGAGAAAGTGAGGAGTCCAGTCAGTTTATAAAGAGAGTGAGGAGTCCAGTCAGTTTATACAGTGAGAGAAAGTGAGGAATCCAGTCAGTTTATAAAGAGAGAGAGAGAGAGAGTGAGGAGTCCAGTCAATTTATGCAGAGAGAGATAGAGAGTGAAGAGTCCAGTCAGTTTATACGGAGAGAGAAAGTGAGGAGTCCAGTCAATTTATACAGAGAGAGGAAGAGAGTGAGGACTCAGTTTATAAAGAGAGTGAGGATTCCAGTCAGTTTTTCAGAGAGAGAAAGAGAGGAGTCCAGTCAGTTTATACAGAGAGAGAGAGTGAAGGGTCCAGTCAGTTTATAAAGAGAGAGTGAGGAGTTCCGTCAGTTTATAAAGAGAGTGAGGAGTCCAGTCAGTTTATAAAGAGAGAGAGTGAGGAGTCCAGTCAGTTTATACAGAGAGAGGAAGAGAGTGAGGACTCAGTTTATAAAGAGTGAGGAGTCCAGTCAGTTTTTCAGAGAGAGAAAGAGAGGAGTCCAATCAGTTTATAAAGAGAGAGAGTGAGGAGTCCAGTCAGTTTATACAGAGAGGGGAAGAGAGTGAGGACTCAGTTTATAAAGAGTGAGGAGTCCAGTCAGTTTATACAGAGAGAGAGTGAGGAGTCCAGTCAGTTTATACACAGAGATAGAGTGAGGAGTCCAGTCAGTTTATAAAGAGTGTGATGAGTCCAGTCAGTTTATAAAGAAAGAGAGAGAGTGAGGAGTCCAATCAGTTTATACAGAGAGAGCGAGAGAGTGAGGAGTCCAGTCAGTTTTTAAAGAGAGAGAGAGAGAGAGTGAGGAGTCCAGTCAGTGGATAAAGAGAGACAAAGAGTGAGGAGTCCAGTCAATTTATAACGAGAGAGAAAGAGTGAGGAGTCCAGTCAGTTTATAAAGAAAGAGAGAGAGTGAGGACTCCAGTCAGTTTATACAGAGAGAGAGGAGTCCAGTCAGTTTATAAAGAGAGAGAGAGTGAGGAGTCCAGTCAGTTTATAAAGAGAGTGAGGCATCCAGTCAGTTTTTCAGAGAGAGAAAGAGAGGAGTCCAGTCAGTTTATAAAGACAGAGAGAGAGTGAGGTGTCCAGTCAGTTTACAAAGAGAGTTAGGAGTCCAGTCAGTTTATAAAGAGAGAGAGTGAGGAGTCCAGTCAGTTTATACACAGAGATAGAGTGAGGAGTCCAGTCAGTTTATAAAGAAAGAGAGAGAGTGAGGAGTCCAGTCAGTTTATACAGAGAGTGAGAGAGAGAGAGAGTGAGGAGTCCAGTCAGTTTTTAAAGAGAGAGAGAGAGAGAGTGAGGAGTCCAGTCAGTTTATACAGAGAGAGAAAGAATGAGGAGTCCAGTCAGTTTATAAAGAGAGAGGAGTCCAGTCAGTTTATAAAGAGAGTGAGGAGTCCAGTCAGTTTATAAAGAGAGTGAGGAGTCCAGTCAGTTTATAAAGAGAGAGAGAGAGAGTGAGGAGTCAAGTCAGTTTATAAAGAGAGAGAGAGAGAGAGAGAGTGAGTAGTCCAGTCAGTTTATAAAGAGAGAGAGAGAGTGAGGAGTCCATTCAGTTTATACAGAGAGAGAGAGAGAGTGAGTAGTCCAGTCAGTTTATGAAGAAAGAGAGTGAGGATTCCAGTCAGTTTATCAAGAGAGAGAGAGAGAGAGTGAGGAGTCATGTCAGTTTATAAAGAGAGAGAGAGAGTGAGGACTCCAGTCAGTTTATACAGAGAGAGAGGAGTCCAGTCAGTTTATAAATAGAGAGAGAGAGTGAGGAATCCAGTCAGTTTATAAAGAGAGTGAGGCGTCCAGTCAGTTTTTCAGAGAGAGAAAGAGAGGAGTCCAGTCAGTTTATAAAGACAGAGAGAGAGTGAGGTGTCCAGTCAGTTTACAAAGAGAGTGAGGAGTCCAGCCAGTTTATAAAGAGAGAGAGTGAGGAGTCCAGTCAGTTTATACACAGAGATAGAGTGAGGAGTCCAGTCAGTTTATAAAGAGAGTGAGGAGTCCAGTCAGTTTATAAAGAAAGAGAGAGAGTGAGGAGTCCAGTCAGTTTATACAGAGAGAGAGAGAGAGAGTGAGGAGTCCAGTCAGTTTTTAAAGAGAGAGAGAGAGAGAGTGAGGAGTCCAGTCAGTTGATAAAGAGAGACAAAGAGTGAGGAGTCCAGTCAGTTTGTAAAGAGAGAGAGAGTGAGGTGTCCAGTCAGTTTATAAAGAGAGAGAGAGAGAGTGAGGAGTCCAGTCAGTTTATACAGAGAGAGAGTGATGAGTCCAGTCAGTTTATAAAGAGAGAGAGAGAGCGAGTGAGGAGTCCAGTCAGTTTATAAAGAGTGAGAGAGTGAGGAGTCCAGTCAGTTTGTAAAGAGAGAGAGAGTGAGGAGTCCAGTCAGTTTATAAAGAGAGAGAGAGAGTGAGGAGTCCAGTCAGTTTACACAGAGAGAGATAGAGAGTGAAGAGTCCAGTCAGTTTATACAGAGAGAGAAAGTTAGGAGTCCAGTCAGTTTATAAAGAGAGAGAGAGTGAGGAGTCCAGTCAGTTTATACAGAGAGAGAGAGTGAAGGGTCCAGTCAGTTTATAAAGAGAGAGTGAGGAGTCCAGTCAGTTTATAAAGAGAGTGAGGAGTCCAGTCAGTTTATACAGAGAGAGAAAGTGAGGAGTCCAGTCAGTTTATAAAGAGAGAGAGAGAGAGAGAGTGAGGAGTCCAGTCAGTTTATAAAGAGAGAGAGAGAGAGTGAGGAGTCCAGTCAGTTTATAAAGAGAGAGAGAGAGAGAGTGAGTGAGTAGTCCAGTCAGTTTATAAAGAGAGAGAGAGAGAGTGAGGAGTCCATTCAGTTTATACAGAGAGAGAGAGAGAGTGAGGAGTCCAGTCAATTTATAACGAGAGAGAAAGAGTGAGGAGTCCAGTCAGTTTATAAAGAAAGAGAGTGAGGATTCCAGTCAGTTTATCAAGAGAGAGAGAGAGAGAGAGTGAGGAGTCATGTCAGTTTATAAAGAGAGAGAGAGAGTGGGGACTCCAGTCAGTTTACAAAGAGAGTGAGGAGTCCAGTCAGTTTATAAAGAGAGAGAGTGAGGAGTCCAGTCAGTTTATACACAGAGATAGAGTGAGGAGTCCAGTCAGTTTATAAAGAGAGTGAGGAGTCCAGTCAGTTTATAAAGAAAGAGAGAGAGTGAGGAGTCCAGTCAGTTTATACAGAGAGAGAGAGAGAGTGAGGAGTCCAGTCAGTTTTTAAAGAGAGAGAGAGAGAGAGAGTGAGGAGTCCAGTCAGTTGATAAAGAGAGACAAAGAGTGAGGAGTCCAGTTAGTTTGTAAAGAGAGAGAGAGTGAGGTGTCCAGTCAGTTTATAAAGAGAGAGAGAGTGAGTGAGGAGTCCAGTCAGTTTATACAGAGAGAGAGTGAGGAGTCCAGTCAGTTTATAAAGAGAGAGAGAGAGCGAGTGAGGAGTCCAGTCAGTTTATAAAGAGAGTGAGAGAGTGAGGAGTCCAGTCAGTTAACACAGAGAGAGATAGAGAGTGAAGAGTCCAGTCAGTTTATACAGAGAGAGAAAGTGAGGAGTCCAGTCAGTTTATAAAGAGAGAGAGAGTGAGGAGTCCAGTCAGATTATACAGAGAGAGAGAGTGAAGGGTCCAGTCAGTTTATAAAGAGAGAGTGAGGAGTCCAGTCAGTTTATAAAGAGAGTGAGGAGTCCAGTCAGTTTATACAGAGAGAGAAAGTGAGGAGTCCAGTCAGTTTATAAAGAGAGAGAGAGAGAGAGAGAGTGAGGAGTCCAGTCAGTTTATAAAGAGAGAGAGAGGGAGTGAGGAGTCCAGTCAGTTTATAAAGAGAGAGAGAGAGAGAGAGAGAGTGAGGAGTCATGTCAGTTTATAAAGAGAGAGAGAGAGTGAGGACTCCAGTCAGTTTATACAGAGAGAGAGGAGTCCAGTCAGTTTATAAAGAGAGAGAGAGTGAGGAGTCCAGTCAGTTTATAAAGAGAGTGAGGCGTCCAGTCAGTTTTTCAGAGAGAGAAAGAGAGGAGTCCAGTCAGTTTATAAAGACAGAGAGAGAGTGAGGTGTCCAGTCAGTTTACAAAGAGAGTGAGGAGACCAGTCAGTTTATAAAGAGAGAGAGTGAGGAGTCCAGTCAGTTTATACACAGAGATAGAGTGAGGAGTCCAGTCAGTTTATACAGAGAGTGAGGAGTACAGTCAGTTTATAAAGAAAGAGAGAGAGTGAGGAGTCCAGTCAGTTTATACAGAGAGAGAGAGAGAGTGAGGAGTCCAGTCAGTTTTTAAAGAGAGAGAGAGAGAGAGAGAGTGAGGAGTCCAGTCAATTTATAACGAGAGAGAAAGAGTGAGGAGTCCAGTCAGTTTATAAAGAGAGAGAGAGAGAGAGTGAGGAGTCATGTCAGTTTATAAAGAGAGAGAGAGAGTGAGGACTCCAGTCAGTTTATACAGAGAGAGAGGAGTCCAGTCAGTTTATAAAGAGAGAGAGAGTGAGGAGTCCATTCAGTTTATAAAGAGAGTGAGGCGTCCAGTCAGTTTATACAGAGAGAGAGAGTGAGGAGTCCAGTCAGTTTATAAAGAGAGAGAGAGAGAGTGAGGAGTCCAGTCAGTTTATACAGAGAGAGAGAGAGAGTGAAGAGTCCAGTCAGTTTATACAGAGAGAGAGTGAGGTGTCCAGTCAGTTTATAAAGAGAGTGAGGAGTCCAGTCAGTTTATACAAAGAGAGAAAGTGAGGAGTCCAGTCAGTTTATAAAGAGAGAGAGAGAGAGTGAGGAGTCCAGTCAGTTTATACAGAGAGAGAGAGTGAGGAGTTCAGTCAGTTTATAAAGAGAGTGAGGTGTCCAGTCAGTTTATAAAGAGAGTGAGGCGTCTTGTCAGTTTATACAGAGAGAGAGAGAGAGAGTGAGGAGTCCAGTCAGTTTATAAAGAGAGAGAGAAAGAGTGAGGAGTCCAGTCAGTTTATAAAGAGAGAGAGAGTGAGGAGTCCAGTCAGTTTATAAAGAAAGAGAGTGAGGATTCCAGTCAGTTTATCAAGAGAGAGAGAGTGAGTGAGGAATCCAGTCAGTTTATGAAGAGAGAGAGAGAGAGTGAGGAGTCCAGTCAGTTTATAAAGGGAGTGAGGTTTCCAGTCAGTTTATAAAGAGAGTGAGGTGTCCATGTCAGTTTATAAAGACAGAGAGAGAGAGTGAGGAGTCCAGTCAGTTTATAAAGAGAGAGAGAGAGAGAGAGTGAGGAGTCCAGTCAGTTTATAAAGAGTGAGGAGTCCAGTCAGTTTCTAAAGAGTGAGGAGTCCAGTCAGTTTATAAAGAGAGTGAGGAGTCCAGTCAGTTTATAAACAGAGAGTGGAGGTGAGGACTCCAATCAGTTTATAAAGAGAGTGAGATTGAGTGAGGAATCCAGTCAGTTTATACAGAGAGAGAGAGAGAGAGAGAGTGAAGAGTCCAGTCAGTTTATACAGAGGGAGAGAGAGAGAGTGAGGAGTCCAGTCAGTTTATAAATAGAGACAAAGAGTGAGGAGTCCAGTCAATTTATAAAGAGAGAGATAGAGTGAAGAGTCCAGTCAGTTTATAAAGAGAGAGAGAGAGTGAGAAGTCCAGTAAGTTTATACAGAGAGAGAGAGTGAGGAGTCCAGTCTGTTTATACAGAGAGAGAGAGTGAAGGGTCCAGTCAGTTTATAAAGAGAGAGTGAGGAGTCCAGTCAGTTTATACAGAGAGAGAAAGTGAGAAGTCCAGTCAGTTTATACAGAGAGAGAGTGAGAGAGTGAGGAGTCCAGTCAGTTTATACAGAGAGAGTGAGAGACAGAGTGAGGAGTCCAGTCAGTTTATAAAGAGAGTGAGTCCAGTCAGTTTTCAAGAGAGAGAGAGAGTGAGGAGTCCAGTCAGTTTATACAGAGAGAGAGAGAGTGAGGAGTCCAGTCAGTTTATAAAGAGAGAGAGAGAGAGAGAGAGAGAGTGAGGAGTCCAGTCAGTTTATACAGAGAGAGTGAGAGACAGAGTGAGGAGTCCAGTCAGTTTATAAAGAGAGTGAGTCCAGTCAGTTTTCAAGAGAGAGAGAGAGTGAGGAGTCCAGTCAGTTTATAAAGAGAGACAAAGAGTGAGGAGTCCAGTCAGTTTGTAAAGAGAGAGAGAGTGAAGAGTCCAGTCAGTTTATAAAGAGAGAGAGAGTGAGGAGTCCAGTCAGTTTATACAGAGAGAGAAAGTGAGGAGTCCAGTCAGTTTGTGAAGAGAGAGAGAGTGAGGAGTCCAGTCAGTTAATACAGAGAGAGAGAGTGAGGAGTCCAGTCAGTTTATGCAGAGAGAGAGAGTGAAGGGTCCAGTCAGTTTATAAAAAGAGAGTGAGGAGTCCAGTCAGTTTATACAGAGAGAGAAAGTGAGGAGTCCAGTCAGTTTATAAAGAGAGAGAGAGAGTGAGGAGTCCAGTCAGTTTATAAAGAGAGTGAGGATTCCAGTCAGTTTATAAAGAGAGTGAGGACTCCAGTCAGTTTATTAAGAGAGTGAGGAGTCCAGTCAGTTTATAAAGAGAGTGGGGAGTCCAGTCAGTTTATCAAGAGAGAGTGAGGAGTCCAGTCAGTTTATAAAGAGAGTGAGGAGTCCAGTCAGTTTATACAGAGAGAGAAAGAGAGGAGTCCATTCAGTTTATAAAGGGAGAGAGTGAGGAGTCCAGTCAGTTTATAAAGAGAGAGAGTGAGGAGTCCAGTCAGTTTATACACAGAGATAGAGTGAGGAGTCCAGTCAGTTTATAAAGAGAGTGAGGAGTCCAGTCAGTTTATAAAGAGAGAGAGAGAGTGAGGAGTCCAGTCAGTTTATAAAGGGAGTGAGGTGTCCAGTCAGTTTAAGGAGAGTGAGGTGTCCATGTCAGTTTATAAAGAGGGAGAGAGAGGGTGAGGAGTCCAGTCAGTTTATAAAGAGAGAGAGAGAGTGAGGAGGCCTGACAGTTTATAAAGAGTGAGGAGTCCAGTCAGTTTATAAAGAGAGAGAGTGAGGAGTCCAGTCAGTTTATACACAGAGATAGAGTGAGGAGTCCAGTCAGTTTATAAAGAGAGTGAGGAGTCCAGTCTGTTTATAAAGAGAGTGAGGAGTCCAGTCAGTTTATAAAGGGAGTGAGGTGTCCAGTCAGTTTATATAGAGAATGAGGTGTCCATGTCAGTTTATAAAGAGAGAGAGAGAGTGAGGAGTCCAGTCAGTTTATACAGAGAGAGTGAGAGAGTGAGGAGTCCAGTCAGTTTATACAGAGAGAGTAAGAGAGTGAGGAGTCCAGTCAGTTTATAAAGAGAGAGAGAGTGAGTGAGGAATCCAGTCAGTTTATGAAGAGAGAGAGAGAGAGTGAGGAGTCCAGTCAGTTTATAAAGGGAGTGAGGTTTCCAGTCAGTTTATAAAGAGAGTGAGGTGTCCATGTCAGTTTATAAAGACAGAGAGAGAAAGTGAGGAGTCCAGTCAGTTTATAAAGAGAGAGAGAGAGAGAGAGTGAGGAGTCCAGTCAGTTTATAAAGAGTGAGGAGTCCAGTCAGTTTCTAAAGAGTGAGGAGTCCAGTCAGTTTATAAAGAGAGTGAGGAGTCCAGTCAGTTTATAAACAGAGAGTGGGGTGAGGACTCCAATCAGTTTATAAAGAGAGAGAGATTGAGTGAGGAGTCCAGTCAGTTTATACAGAGAGAGAGAGAGAGAGAGTGAAGAGTCCAGTCAGTTTATACAGAGGGAGAGAGAGAGAGTGAGGAGTCCAGTCAGTTTATAAATAGAGACAAAGAGTGAGGAGTCCAGTCAATTTATAAAGAGAGAGATAGAGTGAAGAGTCCAGTCAGTTTATAAAGAGAGAGAGAGAGTGAGAAGTCCAGTAAGTTTATACAGAGAGAGAGAGTGAGGATTCCAGTCTGTTTATACAGAGAGAGAGAGTGAAGGGTCCAGTCAGTTTATAAAGAGAGAGTGAGGAGTCCAGTCAGTTTATACAGAGAGAGAAAGTGAGGCGTCCAATCAGTTTATAAAGAGAGAGAGAGAGAGGAGTCCAGTCAGTTTATACAGAGAGAGAGTGAGAGAGTGAGAAGTCCAGTCAGTTTATACAGAGAGAGAGTGAGAGAGTGAGGAGTCCAGTCAGTTTATACAGAGAGAGTGAGAGACAGAGTGAGGAGTCCAGTCAGTTTATAAAGAGAGACAAAGAGTGAGGAGTCCAGTCAGTTTTCAAGAGAGAGAGAGAGTGAGGAGTCCAGTCAGTTTATACAGAGAGAGAGAGAGTGAGGAGTCCAGTCAGTTTATAAAGAGAGAGAGAGAGAGAGAGAGAGAGTGAGGAGTCCAGTCAGTTTATAAAGAGAGACAAAGAGTGAGGAGTCCAGTCAGTTTGTAAAGAGAGAGAGAGTGAAGAGTCCAGTCAGTTTATAAAGAGAGAGAGAGTGAGGAGTCCAGTCAGTTTATACAGAGAGAGATAGAGAGTGAAGAGTCCAGTCAGTTTATACAGAGAGAGAAAGTGAGGAGTCCAGTCAGTTTGTGAAGAGAGAGAGAGTGAGGAGTCCAGTCAGTTAATACAGAGAGAGAGAGTGAGGAGTCCAGTCAGTTTATGCAGAGAGAGAGAGTGAAGGGTCCAGTCAGTTTATAAAAAGAGAGTGAGGAGTCCAGTCAGTTTATACAGAGAGAGAAAGTGAGGAGTCCAGTCAGTTTATAAAGAGAGAGAGAGAGTGAGGAGTCCAGTCAGTTTATAAAGAGAGTGAGGATTCCAGTCAGTTTATAAAGAGAGTGAGGACTCCAGTCAGTTTATTAAGAGAGTGAGGACTCCAGTCAGTTTATAAAGAGAGTGGGGAGTCCAGTCAGTTTATCAAGAGAGAGTGAGGAGTCCAGTCAGTTTATAAAGAGAGTGAGGAGTCCAGTCAGTTTATACAGAGAGAGAAAGAGAGGAGTCCAGTCAGTTTATAAAGGGAGAGAGTGAGGAGTCCAGTCAGTTCATAAAGAGATAGAGTGAGGAGTCCAGTCAGTTTATACACAGAGATAGAGTGAGGAGTCCAGTCAGTTTATAAAGAGAGTGAGGAGTCCAGTCAGTTTATAAAGGAAGTGAGGTGTCCAGTCAGTTTAAGGAGAGTGAGGTGTCCATGTCAGTTTATAAAGAGGGAGAGAGAGGGTGAGGAGTCCAGTCAGTTTATAAAGAGTGAGGAGTCCAGTCAGTTTATAAAGAGAGAGAGTGAGGAGTCCAGTCAGTTTATACACAGAGATAGAGTGAGGAGTCCAGTCAGTTTATAAAGAGAGTGAGGAGTCCAGTCTGTTTATAAAGAGAGTGAGGAGTCCAGTCAGTTTATAAAGGGAGTGAGGTGTCCAGTCAGTTTATAAAGAGAGTGAGGTGTCCATGTCAGTTTATAAAGAGAGAGAGAGAGGGTGAGGAGTCCAGTCAGTTTATAAAGAGAGAGAGAGAGTGAGGAGTCCAGTCAGTTTATACAGAGAGAGTGAGAGAGTGAGGAGTCCAGTCAGTTTATACAGAGAGAGTGAGAGAGTGAGGAGTCCAGTCAGTTTATAAAGAGAGAGAGAGTGAGTGAGGAATCCAGTCAGTTTATGAAGAGAGAGAGAGAGAGTGAGGAGTCCAGTCAGTTTATAAAGGGAGTGAGGTTTCCAGTCAGTTTATAAAGAGAGTGAGGTGTCCATGTCAGTTTATAAAGACAGAGAGAGAGAGTGAGGAGTCCAGTCAGTTTATAAAGAGAGAGAGAGAGAGAGTGAGGAGTCCAGTCAGTTTATAAAGAGTGAGGAGTCCAGTCAGTTTCTAAAGAGTGAGGAGTCCAGTCACTTTATAAAGAGAGTGAGGAGTCCAGTCAGTTTATAAACAGAGAGTGGGGTGAGGACTCCAATCAGTTTATAAAGAGAGAGAGATTGAGTGAGGAGTCCAGTCAGTTTATACAGAGAGAGAGAGAGAGATTGAGGAGTCCAGTCAGTTTATAAATAGAGACAAAGAGTGAGGAGTCCAGTCAATTTATAAAGAGAGAGATAGAGTGAAGAGCCCAGTCAGTTTATAAAGAGAGAGAGAGAGTGAGAAGTCCAGTAAGTTTATACAGAGAGAGAGAGTGAGGAGTCCAGTCTGTTTATACAGAGAGAGAGAGTGAAGGGTCCAGTCAGTTTATAAAGAGAGAGTGAGGAGTCCAGTCAGTTTATACAGAGAGAGAAAGTGAGGCGTCCAATCAGTTTATAAAGAGAGAGAGAGAGAGGAGTCCAGTCAGTTTATACAGAGAGAGAAAGTGAGAAGTCCAGTCAGTTTATACAGAGAGAGAGTGAGAGAGTGAGGAGTCCAGTCAGTTTATACAGAGAGAGTGAGAGACAGAGTGAGGAGTCCAGTCAGTTTATAAAGAGAGTGAGTCCAGTCAGTTTTCAAGAGAGAGAGAGAGTGAGGAGTCCAGTCAGTTTATACAGAGAGAGAGAGAGTGAGGAGTCCAGTCAGTTTATAAAGAGAGAGAGAGAGAGAGAGAGTGAGGAGTCCAGTCAGTTTATAAAGAGAGACAAAGAGTGAGGAGTCCAGTCAGTTTGTAAAGAGAGAGAGAGTGAAGAGTCCAGTCAGTTTATAAAGAGAGAGAGAGTGAGGAGTCCAGTCAGTTTATACAGAGAGAGATAGAGAGTGAAGAGTCCAGTCAGTTTATACAGAGAGAGAAAGTGAGGAGTCCAGTCAGTTGGTGAAGAGAGAGAGAGTGAGGAGTCCAGTCAGTTAATACAGAGAGAGAGAGTGAGGAGTCCAGTCAGTTTATGCAGAGAGAGAGAGTGAAGGGTCCAGTCAGTTTATAAAAAGAGAGTGAGGAGTCCAGTCAGTTTATACAGAGAGAGAAAGTGAGGAGTCCAGTCAGTTTATAAAGAGAGAGAGAGAGTGAGGAGTCCAGTCAGTTTATAAAGAGAGTGAGGATTCCAGTCAGTTTATAAAGAGAGTGAGGATTCCAGTCAGTTTATTAAGAGAGTGAGGAGTCCAGTCAGTTTATAAAGAGAGTGAGGACTCCAGTCAGTTTATTAAGAGAGTGAGGAGTCCAGTCAGTTTATAAAGAGAGTGGGGAGTCCAGTCAGTTTATCAAGAGAGAGTGAGGAGTCCAGTCAGTTTATAAAGAGAGTGAGGAGTCCAGTCAGTTTATAAAGAGAGTGAGGAGTCCAGTCAGTTTATACAGAGAGAGAAAGAGAGGAGTCCAGTCAGTTTATAAAGGGAGAGAGTGAGGAGTCCAGTCAGTTTATAAAGAGAGAGAGTGAGGAGTCCAGTCAGTTTATACACAGAGATAGAGTGAGGAGTCCAGTCAGTTTATAAAGAGAGTGAGGAGTCCAGTCAGTTTATAAAGAGAGAGAGAGAGTGAGGAGTCCAGTCAGTTTATAAAGGGAGTGAGGTGTCCAGTCAGTTTAAGGAGAGTGAGGTGTCCATGTCAGTTTATAAAGAGGGAGAGAGAGGGTGAGGAGTCCAGTCAGTTTATAAAGAGAGAGAGAGAGTGAGGAGGCCTGACAGTTTATAAAGAGTGAGGAGTCCAGTCAGTTTATAAAGAGAGAGAGTGAGGAGTCCAGTCAGTTTATACACAGAGATAGAGTGAGGAGTCCAGTCAGTTTATAAAGAGAGTGAGGAGTCCAGTCTGTTTATAAAGAGAGTGAGGAGTCCAGTCAGTTTATAAAGGGAGTGAGGTGTCCAGTCAGTTTATAAAGAGAGTGAGGTGTCCATGTCAGTTTATAAAGAGAGAGAGAGAGGGTGAGGAGTCCAGTCAGTTTATAAAGAGAGAGAGAGAGTGAGGAGTCCAGTCAGTTTATACAGAGAGAGTGAGAGAGTGAGGAGTCCAGTCAGTTTATACAGAGAGAGTGAGAGAGTGAGGAGACCAGTCAGTTTATAAAGAGAGAGAGAGTGAGTGAGGAATCCAGTCAGTTTATGAAGAGAGAGAGAGAGAGTGAGGAGTCCAGTCAGTTTATAAAGGGAGTGAGGTTTCCAGTCAGTTTATAAAGAGAGTGAGGTGTCCATGTCAGTTTATAAAGACAGAGAGAGAGAGTGAGGAGTCCAGTCAGTTTATAAAGAGAGAGAGAGAGAGAGTGAGGAGTCCAGTCAGTTTATAAAGAGTGAGGAGTCCAGTCAGTTTCTAAAGAGTGAGGAGTCCAGTCAGTTTATAAAGAGAGTGAGGAGTCCAGTCAGTTTATAAACAGAGAGTGGGGTGAGGACTCCAATCAGTTTATAAAGAGAGAGAGATTGAGTGAGGAGTCCAGTCAGTTTATACAGAGAGAGAGAGAGAGAGAGTGAAGAGTCCAGTCAGTTTATACAGAGGGAGAGAGAGAGAGTGAGGAGTCCAGTCAGTTTATAAATAGAGACAAAGAGTGAGGAGTCCAGTCAATTTATAAAGAGAGAGATAGAGTGAAGAGTCCAGTCAGTTTATAAAGAGAGAGAGAGAGTGAGAAGTCCAGTAAGTTTATACAGAGAGAGAGAGTGAGGAGTCCAGTCTGTTTATACAGAGAGAGAGAGTGAAGGGTCCAGTCAGTTTATAAAGAGAGAGTGAGGAGTCCAGTCAGTTTATACAGAGAGAGAAAGTGAGGAGTCCAATCAGTTTATAAAGAGAGAGAGAGGAGTCCAGTCAGTTTATACAGAGAGAGAAAGTGAGAAGTCCAGTCAGTTTATACAGAGAGAGAGTGAGGAGTCCAGTCAGTTTATACAGAGAGAGTGAGAGACAGAGTGAGGAGTCCAGTCAGTTTATACAAAGAGAGTGAGAGAGAGAGTGAGGAGTCCAGTCAGTTTATAAAGAGAGTGAGTCCAGTCAGTTTTCAAGAGAGAGAGAGAGTGAGGAGTCCAGTCAGTTTATACAGAGAGAGAGAGAGTGAGGAGTCCAGTCATTTTATAAAGAGAGAGAGAGAGAGAGAGAGAGAGTGAGGAGTCCAGTCAGTTTATAAAGAGAGACAAAGAGTGAGGAGTCCAGTCAGTTTGTAAAGAGAGAGAGAGTGAAGAGTCCAGTCAGTTTATAAAGAGAGAGAGATAGAGTGAGGAGTCCAGTCAGTTTATTCAGAGAGAGATAGAGAGTGAAGAGTCCAGTCAGTTTATACAGAGAGAGAAAGTGAGGAGTCCAGTCAGTTTGTGAAGAGAGAGAGAGTGAGGAGTCCAGTCAGTTAATACAGAGAGAGAGAGTGAGGAGTCCAGTCAGTTTATAAAGAGAGAGTGAGGAGTCCAGTCAGTTTATACAGAGAGAGAAAGTGAGGAGTCCAGTCAGTTTATAAAGAGAGTGAGGAGTCCAGTCAGTTTATAAAGAGAGTGAGGACTCCAGTCAGTTTATTAAGAGAGTGAGGAGTCCAGTCAGTTTATAAAGAGAGTGGGGAGTCCAGTCAGTTTATCAAGAGAGAGTGAGGAGTCCAGTCAGTTTATAAAGAGAGTGAGGAGTCCAGTCAGTTTATACAGAGAGAGAAAGAGAGGAGTCCAGTCAGTTTATAAAGGGAGAGAGAGAGTGAGGTGTCCACTCAGTTTACAAAGAGAATGAGGAGTCCAGTCAGTTTGTAAAGAGAGAGAGTGAGGAGTCCAGTCAGTTTATACACAGAGATAGAGTGAGGAGTCCAGTCAGTTTATAAAGAGAGTGAGGAGTCCAGTCAGTTTATAAAGAGAGAGAGAGAGTGAGGAGTCCAGTCAGTTTATAAAGGGAGTGAGGTGTCCAGTCAGTTTATAAAGAGAGTGAGGTGTCCATGTCAGTTTATAAAGAGAGAGAGAGAGGGTGAGGAGTCCAGTCAGTTTATAAAGAGAGAGAGAGAGTGAGGAGGCCTGACAGTTTATAAAGAGTGAGGAGTCCAGTCAGTTTATAAAGAGAGAGAGTGAGGAGTCCAGTCAGTTTATACACAGAGATAGAGTGAGGAGTCCAGTCAGTTTATAAAGAGAGTGAGGAGTCCAGTCTGTTTATAAAGAGAGTGAGGAGTCCAGTCAGTTTATAAAGGGAGTGAGGTGTCCAGTCAGTTTATAAAGAGAGTGAGGTGTCCATGTCAGTTTATAAAGAGAGAGAGAGAGGGTAAGGAGTCCAGTCAGTTTATAAAGAGAGAGAGAGAGAGTGAGGAGTCCAGTCAGTTTATACAGAGAAAGTGAGAAGTCCTGTCAGTTTATACAGAGAGAGTGAGAGAGTGAGGAGTCCAGTCAGTTTATACAGAGAGAGTGAGAGAGTGAGGAGTCCAGTCAGTTTATAAAGAGTGAAGAGTCCAGTCAAGTTTATAAAGAGAGTGAGGAGTCCAGTCAGTTTATAAACAGAGAGAGAGAGTGAGGAGACCAGTCAGTTTATATAGAGAGAGAGAGTGAAGAGTGCAGTCAGTTTATACAGAGAGAGAGTGAGGAGTCCAGTCAGTTTAAAAAGGCAGTGAGGAGTCCAGTCAGTTTATAAAGAGAGTGGGGAGTCCTGTCAGTTTATCAAGAGAGAGTGAGGATTCCAGTCAGTTTATAAAGAGAGCGAGAGAGTGAGGAATCCAGTCAGTTTATGAAGAGAGAGCGAGAGAGAGAGTGAGGAGTCCAGTCTGTTTATAAAGGGAGTGAGGTTTCCAGTCAGTTTATAAAGAGAGTGAGGTGTCCATGTCAGTTTATAAAGAGAGAGAGAGAGAGAGTGAGGAGTCCAGTCAGATTATAAAGAGTGAGGAGTCCAGTCAGTTTATAAAGAGTGAGGAGTCCAGTCAGTTTATAAAGAGAGTGAGGAGTCCAGTCAGTTTATAAACAGAGAGTGGGGGTGAGGACTCCAATCAGTTTATAAAGAGAGAGAGAGAGTGAGGAGTCCAGTCAGTTTATACAGAGGGAGAGAGAGAGAGTGAGGAGTCCAGTCAGTTTATACAGAGGGAGAGAGAGAGAGTGAGGAGTCCAGTCAGTTTATAAATAGAGACAAAGAGTGAGGAGTCCAGTCAATTTATAAAGAGAGAGAGAGATAGAGTGAAGAGTCCAGTCAGTTTATACAGAGAGAGAGAGTGAGGAGTCCAGTCAGTTTATAAAGAGAGAGAGAGTGAGATGTCCAGTCAGTTTATACAGAGAGAGAGAGTGAGGAGTCCAGTCTGTTTATACAGAGAGAGAGAGTGAAGCGTCCAGTCAGTTTAAAAAGAGAGAGTGAGGAGTCCAGTCAGTTTATAAAGAGAGTGAGGCGTCCAGTCAGTTTATACAGAGAGAGAAAGTGAGGAGTCCAGTCAGTTTATACAGAGAGAGAAAGTGAGGAGTCCAATCAGTTTATAAAGAGAGAGAGAGAGTGAGGAGTCCAGTCAGTTTATACAGAGAGAGAAAGTGAGAAGTCCAGTCAGTTTATACAGAGAGAGTGAGAGAGTGAGGAGTCCAGTCAATTTATACAGAGAGAGTGAGAGAGAGAGTGAGGAGTCCAGTCAGTTTATAAAGAGAGTGAGGAGGCCAGTCAGTTTTCAAGAGAGAGAGAGAGTGAGGAGTCCAGTCAGTTTATACAGAGAGAGAGAGAGAGTGAGGAGTCCAGTCAGTTTATAAAGAGAGACAAAGAGTGAGGTGTCCAGTCAGTTTGTAAAGAGAGAGAGAGTGAAGAGTCCAGTCAGTTGATAAAGAGAGAGAGAGAGAGTGAGGAGTCCAGTCAGTTTATACAGAGAGAGATAGAGAGTGAAGAGTCCAGTCAGTTTATACAGAGAGAGAAAGTGAGGAGTCCAGTCAGTTTATACAGAGAGAGAGAGAGAGTGAGGAGTCCAGTCAGTTTTTAAAGAGAGAGAGATAGAGAGTGAAGAGTCCAGTCAGTTTATACAGAGAGAGAAAGTGAGGAGTCCAGTCAGTTTGTGAAGAGAGAGAGAGTGAGGAGTCCAGTCAGTTAATACAGAGAGAGAGAGTGAGGAGTCCAGTCAGTTTATGCAGAGAGAGAGAGTGAAGGGTCCAGTCAGTTTATAAAAAGAGAGTGAGGAGTCCAGTCAGTTTATACAGAGAGAGAAAGTGAGGAGTCCAGTCAGTTTATAAAGAGAGAGAGAGAGTGAGGAGTCCAGTCAGTTTATAAAGAGAGTGAGGATTCCAGTCAGTTTATAAAGAGAGTGAGGACTCCAGTCAGTTTATTAAGAGAGTGAGGAGTCCAGTCAGTTTATAAAGAGAGTGGGGAGTCCAGTCAGTTTATCAAGAGAGAGTGAGGAGTCCAGTCAGTTTATAAAGAGAGTGAGGAGTCCAGTCAGTTTATAAAGAGAGTGAGGAGTCCAGTCAGTTTATACAGAGAGAGAAAGAGAGGAGTCCAGTCAGTTTATAAAGGGAGAGAGTGAGGAGTCCAGTCAGTTTATAAAGAGAGAGAGTGAGGAGTCCAGTCAGTTTATACACAGAGATAGAGTGAGGAGTCCAGTCAGTTTATAAAGAGAGTGAGGAGTCCAGTCAGTTTATAAAGAGAGAGAGAGAGTGAGGAGTCCAGGCAGTTTATAAAGGGAGTGAGGTGTCCAGTCAGTTTAAGGAGAGTGAGGTGTCCATGTCAGTTTATAAAGAGGGAGAGAGAGGGTGAGGAGTCCAGTCAGTTTATAAAGAGAGAGAGAGAGTGAGGAGGCCTGACAGTTTATAAAGAGTGAGGAGTCCAGTCAGTTTATAAAGAGAGAGAGTGAGGAGTCCAGTCAGTTTATACACAGAGATAGAGTGAGGAGTCCAGTCAGTTTATAAAGAGAGTGAGGAGTCCAGTCTGTTTATAAAGAGAGTGAGGAGTCCAGTCAGTTTATAAAGGGAGTGAGGTGTCCAGTCAGTTTATAAAGAGAGTGAGGTGTCCATGTCAGTTTATAAAGAGAGAGAGAGAGGGTGAGGAGTCCAGTCAGTTTATAAAGAGAGAGAGAGAGTGAGGAGTCCAGTCAGTTTATACAGAGAGAGTGAGAGAGTGAGGAGTCCAGTCAGTTTATACAGAGAGAGTGAGAGAGTGAGGAGACCAGTCAGTTTATAAAGAGAGAGAGAGTGAGTGAGGAATCCAGTCAGTTTATGAAGAGAGAGAGAGAGAGTGAGGAGTCCAGTCAGTTTATAAAGGGAGTGAGGTTTCCAGTCAGTTTATAAAGAGAGTGAGGTGTCCATGTCAGTTTATAAAGACAGAGAGAGAGAGTGAGGAGTCCAGTCAGTTTATAAAGAGAGAGAGAGAGAGAGTGAGGAGTCCAGTCAGTTTATAAAGAGTGAGGAGTCCAGTCAGTTTCTAAAGAGTGAGGAGTCCAGTCAGTTTATAAAGAGAGTGAGGAGTCCAGTCAGTTTATAAACAGAGAGTGGGGTGAGGACTCCAATCAGTTTATAAAGAGAGAGAGATTGAGTGAGGAGTCCAGTCAGTTTATACAGAGAGAGAGAGAGAGAGAGTGAAGAGTCCAGTCAGTTTATACAGAGGGAGAGAGAGAGAGTGAGGAGTCCAGTCAGTTTATAAATAGAGACAAAGAGTGAGGAGTCCAGTCAATTTATAAAGAGAGAGATAGAGTGAAGAGTCCAGTCAGTTTATAAAGAGAGAGAGAGAGTGAGAAGTCCAGTAAGTTTATACAGAGAGAGAGAGTGAGGAGTCCAGTCTGTTTATACAGAGAGAGAGAGTGAAGGGTCCAGTCAGTTTATAAAGAGAGAGTGAGGAGTCCAGTCAGTTTATACAGAGAGAGAAAGTGAGGAGTCCAATCAGTTTATAAAGAGAGAGAGAGGAGTCCAGTCAGTTTATACAGAGAGAGAAAGTGAGAAGTCCAGTCAGTTTATACAGAGAGAGAGTGAGGAGTCCAGTCAGTTTATACAGAGAGAGTGAGAGACAGAGTGAGGAGTCCAGTCAGTTTATACAAAGAGAGTGAGAGAGAGAGTGAGGAGTCCAGTCAGTTTATAAAGAGAGTGAGTCCAGTCAGTTTTCAAGAGAGAGAGAGAGTGAGGAGTCCAGTCAGTTTATACAGAGAGAGAGAGAGTGAGGAGTCCAGTCATTTTATAAAGAGAGAGAGAGAGAGAGAGAGAGTGAGGAGTCCAGTCAGTTTATAAAGAGAGACAAAGAGTGAGGAGTCCAGTCAGTTTGTAAAGAGAGAGAGAGTGAAGAGTCCAGTCAGTTTATAAAGAGAGAGAGATAGAGTGAGGAGTCCAGTCAGTTTATTCAGAGAGAGATAGAGAGTGAAGAGTCCAGTCAGTTTATACAGAGAGAGAAAGTGAGGAGTCCAGTCAGTTTGTGAAGAGAGAGAGAGTGAGGAGTCCAGTCAGTTAATACAGAGAGAGAGAGTGAGGAGTCCAGTCAGTTTATAAAGAGAGAGTGAGGAGTCCAGTCAGTTTATACAGAGAGAGAAAGTGAGGAGTCCAGTCAGTTTATAAAGAGAGTGAGGAGTCCAGTCAGTTTATAAAGAGAGTGAGGACTCCAGTCAGTTTATTAAGAGAGTGAGGAGTCCAGTCAGTTTATAAAGAGAGTGGGGAGTCCAGTCAGTTTATCAAGAGAGAGTGAGGAGTCCAGTCAGTTTATAAAGAGAGTGAGGAGTCCAGTCAGTTTATACAGAGAGAGAAAGAGAGGAGTCCAGTCAGTTTATAAAGGGAGAGAGAGAGTGAGGTGTCCACTCAGTTTACAAAGAGAATGAGGAGTCCAGTCAGTTTGTAAAGAGAGAGAGTGAGGAGTCC
Source organism: Isurus oxyrinchus (assembly GCA_026770705.1). NCBI lineage: Eukaryota > Metazoa > Chordata > Chondrichthyes > Lamniformes > Lamnidae > Isurus > Isurus oxyrinchus. The sequence continues at coordinate 63,105 of JANJGN010001079.1, forward strand.
AGTCAGTTTATACACAGAGATAGAGTGAGGAGTCCAGTCAGTTTATAAAGAGAGTGAGGAGTCCAGTCAGTTTATAAAGAGAGAGAGAGAGTGAGGAGTCCAGTCAGTTTATAAAGGGAGTGAGGTGTCCAGTCAGTTTATAAAGAGAGTGAGGTGTCCATGTCAGTTTATAAAGAGAGAGAGAGAGGGTGAGGAGTCCAGTCAGTTTATAAAGAGAGAGAGAGAGTGAGGAGGCCTGACAGTTTATAAAGAGTGAGGAGTCCAGTCAGTTTATAAAGAGAGAGAGTGAGGAGTCCAGTCAGTTTATACACAGAGATAGAGTGAGGAGTCCAGTCAGTTTATAAAGAGAGTGAGGAGTCCAGTCTGTTTATAAAGAGAGTGAGGAGTCCAGTCAGTTTATAAAGGGAGTGAGGTGTCCAGTCAGTTTATAAAGAGAGTGAGGTGTCCATGTCAGTTTATAAAGAGAGAGAGAGAGGGTAAGGAGTCCAGTCAGTTTATAAAGAGAGAGAGAGAGTGAGGAGTCCAGTCAGTTTATACAGAGAAAGTGAGAAGTCCTGTCAGTTTATACAGAGAGAGTGAGAGAGTGAGGAGTCCAGTCAGTTTATACAGAGAGAGTGAGAGAGTGAGGAGTCCAGTCAGTTTATAAAGAGTGAAGAGTCCAGTCAAGTTTATAAAGAGAGTGAGGAGTCCAGTCAGTTTATAAACAGAGAGAGAGAGTGAGGAGACCAGTCAGTTTATATAGAGAGAGAGAGTGAAGAGTGCAGTCAGTTTATACAGAGAGAGAGTGAGGAGTCCAGTCAGTTTAAAAAGGCAGTGAGGAGTCCAGTCAGTTTATAAAGAGAGTGGGGAGTCCTGTCAGTTTATCAAGAGAGAGTGAGGATTCCAGTCAGTTTATAAAGAGAGCGAGAGAGTGAGGAATCCAGTCAGTTTATGAAGAGAGAGAGAGAGAGAGAGTGAGGAGTCCAGTCTGTTTATAAAGGGAGTGAGGTTTCCAGTCAGTTTATAAAGAGAGTGAGGTGTCCATGTCAGTTTATAAAGAGAGAGAGAGAGAGAGTGAGGAGTCCAGTCAGATTATAAAGAGTGAGGAGTCCAGTCAGTTTATAAAGAGTGAGGAGTCCAGTCAGTTTATAAAGAGAGTGAGGAGTCCAGTCAGTTTATAAACAGAGAGTGGGGGTGAGGACTCCAATCAGTTTATAAAGAGAGAGAGAGAGTGAGGAGTCCAGTCAGTTTATACAGAGGGAGAGAGAGAGAGTGAGGAGTCCAGTCAGTTTATACAGAGGGAGAGAGAGAGAGTGAGGAGTCCAGTCAGTTTATAAATAGAGACAAAGAGTGAGGAGTCCAGTCAATTTATAAAGAGAGAGAGAGATAGAGTGAAGAGTCCAGTCAGTTTATACAGAGAGAGAGAGTGAGGAGTCCAGTCAGTTTATAAAGAGAGAGAGAGTGAGATGTCCAGTCAGTTTATACAGAGAGAGAGAGTGAGGAGTCCAGTCTGTTTATACAGAGAGAGAGAGTGAAGCGTCCAGTCAGTTTAAAAAGAGAGAGTGAGGAGTCCAGTCAGTTTATAAAGAGAGTGAGGCGTCCAGTCAGTTTATACAGAGAGAGAAAGTGAGGAGTCCAGTCAGTTTATACAGAGAGAGAAAGTGAGGAGTCCAATCAGTTTATAAAGAGAGAGAGAGAGTGAGGAGTCCAGTCAGTTTATACAGAGAGAGAAAGTGAGAAGTCCAGTCAGTTTATACAGAGAGAGTGAGAGAGTGAGGAGTCCAGTCAATTTATACAGAGAGAGTGAGAGAGAGAGTGAGGAGTCCAGTCAGTTTATAAAGAGAGTGAGGAGGCCAGTCAGTTTTCAAGAGAGAGAGAGAGTGAGGAGTCCAGTCAGTTTATACAGAGAGAGAGAGAGTGAGGAGTCCAGTCAGTTTATAAAGAGAGACAAAGAGTGAGGAGTCCAGTCAGTTTGTAAAGAGAGAGAGAGTGAAGAGTCCAGTCAGTTGATAAAGAGAGAGAGAGAGAGTGAGGAGTCCAGTCAGTTTATACACAGAGATAGAGTGAGGAGTCCAGTCAGTTTATAAAGAGAGTGAGGAGTCCAGTCTGTTTATAAAGAGAGTGAGGAGTCCAGTCAGTTTATAAAGGGAGTGAGGTGTCCAGTCAGTTTATAAAGAGAGTGAGGTGTCCATGTCAGTTTATAAAGAGAGAGAGAGAGGGTAAGGAGTCCAGTCAGTTTATAAAGAGAGAGAGAGAGTGAGGAGTCCAGTCAGTTTATACAGAGAAAGTGAGAAGTCCTGTCAGTTTATACAGAGAGAGTGAGAGAGTGAGGAGTCCAGTCAGTTTATACAGAGAGAGTGAGAGAGTGAGGAGTCCAGTCAGTTTATAAAGAGTGAAGAGTCCAGTCAAGTTTATAAAGAGAGTGAGGAGTCCAGTCAGTTTATAAACAGAGAGAGAGAGTGAGGAGACCAGTCAGTTTATATAGAGAGAGAGAGTGAAGAGTGCAGTCAGTTTATACAGAGAGAGAGTGAGGAGTCCAGTCAGTTTAAAAAGGCAGTGAGGAGTCCAGTCAGTTTATAAAGAGAGTGGGGAGTCCTGTCAGTTTATCAAGAGAGAGTGAGGATTCCAGTCAGTTTATAAAGAGAGCGAGAGAGTGAGGAATCCAGTCAGTTTATGAAGAGAGAGAGAGAGAGAGAGTGAGGAGTCCAGTCTGTTTATAAAGGGAGTGAGGTTTCCAGTCAGTTTATAAAGAGAGTGAGGTGTCCATGTCAGTTTATAAAGAGAGAGAGAGAGAGAGTGAGGAGTCCAGTCAGATTATAAAGAGTGAGGAGTCCAGTCAGTTTATAAAGAGTGAGGAGTCCAGTCAGTTTATAAAGAGAGTGAGGAGTCCAGTCAGTTTATAAACAGAGAGTGGGGGTGAGGACTCCAATCAGTTTATAAAGAGAGAGAGAGAGTGAGGAGTCCAGTCAGTTTATACAGAGGGAGAGAGAGAGAGTGAGGAGTCCAGTCAGTTTATACAGAGGGAGAGAGAGAGAGTGAGGAGTCCAGTCAGTTTATAAATAGAGACAAAGAGTGAGGAGTCCAGTCAATTTATAAAGAGAGAGAGAGATAGAGTGAAGAGTCCAGTCAGTTTATACAGAGAGAGAGAGTGAGGAGTCCAGTCAGTTTATAAAGAGAGAGAGAGTGAGATGTCCAGTCAGTTTATACAGAGAGAGAGAGTGAGGAGTCCAGTCTGTTTATACAGAGAGAGAGAGTGAAGCGTCCAGTCAGTTTAAAAAGAGAGAGTGAGGAGTCCAGTCAGTTTATAAAGAGAGTGAGGCGTCCAGTCAGTTTATACAGAGAGAGAAAGTGAGGAGTCCAGTCAGTTTATACAGAGAGAGAAAGTGAGGAGTCCAATCAGTTTATAAAGAGAGAGAGAGAGTGAGGAGTCCAGTCAGTTTATACAGAGAGAGAAAGTGAGAAGTCCAGTCAGTTTATACAGAGAGAGTGAGAGAGTGAGGAGTCCAGTCAATTTATACAGAGAGAGTGAGAGAGAGAGTGAGGAGTCCAGTCAGTTTATAAAGAGAGTGAGGAGGCCAGTCAGTTTTCAAGAGAGAGAGAGAGTGAGGAGTCCAGTCAGTTTATACAGAGAGAGAGAGAGAGTGAGGAGTCCAGTCAGTTTATAAAGAGAGACAAAGAGTGAGGTGTCCAGTCAGTTTGTAAAGAGAGAGAGAGTGAAGAGTCCAGTCAGTTGATAAAGAGAGAGAGAGAGAGTGAGGAGTCCAGTCAGTTTATACAGAGAGAGATAGAGAGTGAAGAGTCCAGTCAGTTTATACAGAGAGAGAAAGTGAGGAGTCCAGTCAGTTTATACAGAGAGAGAGAGAGAGTGAGGAGTCCAGTCAGTTTTTAAAGAGAGAGAGATAGAGAGTGAAGAGTCCAGTCAGTTTATACAGAGAGAGAAAGTGAGGAGTCCAGTCAGTTTGTGAAGAGAGAGAGAGTGAGGAGTCCAGTCAGTTAATACAGAGAGAGAGAGTGAGGAGTCCAGTCAGTTTATGCAGAGAGAGAGAGTGAAGGGTCCAGTCAGTTTATAAAAAGAGAGTGAGGAGTCCAGTCAGTTTATACAGAGAGAGAAAGTGAGGAGTCCAGTCAGTTTATAAAGAGAGAGAGAGAGTGAGGAGTCCAGTCAGTTTATAAAGAGAGTGAGGATTCCAGTCAGTTTATAAAGAGAGTGAGGACTCCAGTCAGTTTATTAAGAGAGTGAGGAGTCCAGTCAGTTTATAAAGAGAGTGGGGAGTCCAGTCAGTTTATCAAGAGAGAGTGAGGAGTCCAGTCAGTTTATAAAGAGAGTGAGGAGTCCAGTCAGTTTATAAAGAGAGTGAGGAGTCCAGTCAGTTTATACAGAGAGAGAAAGAGAGGAGTCCAGTCAGTTTATAAAGGGAGAGAGTGAGGAGTCCAGTCAGTTTATAAAGAGAGAGAGTGAGGAGTCCAGTCAGTTTATACACAGAGATAGAGTGAGGAGTCCAGTCAGTTTATAAAGAGAGTGAGGAGTCCAGTCAGTTTATAAAGAGAGAGAGAGAGTGAGGAGTCCAGTCAGTTTATAAAGGGAGTGAGGTGTCCAGTCAGTTTAAGGAGAGTGAGGTGTCCATGTCAGTTTATAAAGAGGGAGAGAGAGGGTGAGGAGTCCAGTCAGTTTATAAAGAGAGAGAGAGAGTGAGGAGGCCTGACAGTTTATAAAGAGTGAGGAGTCCAGTCAGTTTATAAAGAGAGAGAGTGAGGAGTCCAGTCAGTTTATACACAGAGATAGAGTGAGGAGTCCAGTCAGTTTATAAAGAGAGTGAGGAGTCCAGTCTGTTTATAAAGAGAGTGAGGAGTCCAGTCAGTTTATAAAGGGAGTGAGGTGTCCAGTCAGTTTATAAAGAGAGTGAGGTGTCCATGTCAGTTTATAAAGAGAGAGAGAGAGGGTGAGGAGTCCAGTCAGTTTATAAAGAGAGAGAGAGAGTGAGGAGTCCAGTCAGTTTATACAGAGAGAGTGAGAGAGTGAGGAGACCAGTCAGTTTATAAAGAGAGAGAGAGTGAGTGAGGAATCCAGTCAGTTTATGAAGAGAGAGAGAGAGAGTGAGGAGTCCAGTCAGTTTATAAAGGGAGTGAGGTTTCCAGTCAGTTTATAAAGAGAGTGAGGTGTCCATGTCAGTTTATAAAGACAGAGAGAGAGAGTGAGGAGTCCAGTCAGTTTATAAAGAGAGAGAGAGAGAGAGTGAGGAGTCCAGTCAGTTTATAAAGAGTGAGGAGTCCAGTCAGTTTCTAAAGAGTGAGGAGTCCAGTCAGTTTATAAAGAGAGTGAGGAGTCCAGTCAGTTTATAAACAGAGAGTGGGGTGAGGACTCCAATCAGTTTATAAAGAGAGAGAGATTGAGTGAGGAGTCCAGTCAGTTTATACAGAGAGAGAGAGAGAGAGAGTGAAGAGTCCAGTCAGTTTATACAGAGGGAGAGAGAGAGAGTGAGGAGTCCAGTCAGTTTATAAATAGAGACAAAGAGTGAGGAGTCCAGTCAATTTATAAAGAGAGAGATAGAGTGAAGAGTCCAGTCAGTTTATAAAGAGAGAGAGAGAGTGAGAAGTCCAGTAAGTTTATACAGAGAGAGAGAGTGAGGAGTCCAGTCTGTTTATACAGAGAGAGAGAGTGAAGGGTCCAGTCAGTTTATAAAGAGAGAGTGAGGAGTCCAGTCAGTTTATACAGAGAGAGAAAGTGAGGAGTCCAATCAGTTTATAAAGAGAGAGAGAGGAGTCCAGTCAGTTTATACAGAGAGAGAAAGTGAGAAGTCCAGTCAGTTTATACAGAGAGAGAGTGAGGAGTCCAGTCAGTTTATACAGAGAGAGTGAGAGACAGAGTGAGGAGTCCAGTCAGTTTATACAAAGAGAGTGAGAGAGAGAGTGAGGAGTCCAGTCAGTTTATAAAGAGAGTGAGTCCAGTCAGTTTTCAAGAGAGAGAGAGAGTGAGGAGTCCAGTCAGTTTATACAGAGAGAGAGAGAGTGAGGAGTCCAGTCATTTTATAAAGAGAGAGAGAGAGAGAGAGAGAGTGAGGAGTCCAGTCAGTTTATAAAGAGAGACAAAGAGTGAGGAGTCCAGTCAGTTTGTAAAGAGAGAGAGAGTGAAGAGTCCAGTCAGTTTATAAAGAGAGAGAGATAGAGTGAGGAGTCCAGTCAGTTTATTCAGAGAGAGATAGAGAGTGAAGAGTCCAGTCAGTTTATACAGAGAGAGAAAGTGAGGAGTCCAGTCAGTTTGTGAAGAGAGAGAGAGTGAGGAGTCCAGTCAGTTAATACAGAGAGAGAGAGTGAGGAGTCCAGTCAGTTTATAAAGAGAGAGTGAGGAGTCCAGTCAGTTTATACAGAGAGAGAAAGTGAGGAGTCCAGTCAGTTTATAAAGAGAGTGAGGAGTCCAGTCAGTTTATAAAGAGAGTGAGGACTCCAGTCAGTTTATTAAGAGAGTGAGGAGTCCAGTCAGTTTATAAAGAGAGTGGGGAGTCCAGTCAGTTTATCAAGAGCGAGTGAGGAGTCCAGTCAGTTTATAAAGAGAGTGAGGAGTCCAGTCAGTTTATACAGAGAGAGAAAGAGAGGAGTCCAGTCAGTTTATAAAGGGAGAGAGAGAGTGAGGTGTCCACTCAGTTTACAAAGAGAATGAGGAGTCCAGTCAGTTTGTAAAGAGAGAGAGTGAGGAGTCCAGTCAGTTTATACACAGAGATAGAGTGAGGAGTCCAGTCAGTTTATAAAGAGAGTGAGGAGTCCAGTCAGTTTATAAAGAGAGAGAGAGAGTGAGGAGTCCAGTCAGTTTATAAAGGGAGTGAGGTGTCCAGTCAGTTTATAAAGAGAGTGAGGTGTCCATGTCAGTTTATAAAGAGAGAGAGAGAGGGTGAGGAGTCCAGTCAGTTTATAAAGAGAGAGAGAGAGTGAGGAGGCCTGACAGTTTATAAAGAGTGAGGAGTCCAGTCAGTTTATAAAGAGAGAGAGTGAGGAGTCCAGTCAGTTTATACACAGAGATAGAGTGAGGAGTCCAGTCAGTTTATAAAGAGAGTGAGGAGTCCAGTCTGTTTATAAAGAGAGTGAGGAGTCCAGTCAGTTTATAAAGGGAGTGAGGTGTCCAGTCAGTTTATAAAGAGAGTGAGGTGTCCATGTCAGTTTATAAAGAGAGAGAGAGAGGGTAAGGAGTCCAGTCAGTTTATAAAGAGAGAGAGAGAGTGAGGAGTCCAGTCAGTTTATACAGAGAAAGTGAGAAGTCCTGTCAGTTTATACAGAGAGAGTGAGAGAGTGAGGAGTCCAGTCAGTTTATACAGAGAGAGTGAGAGAGTGAGGAGTCCAGTCAGTTTATAAAGAGTGAAGAGTCCAGTCAAGTTTATAAAGAGAGTGAGGAGTCCAGTCAGTTTATAAACAGAGAGAGAGAGTGAGGAGACCAGTCAGTTTATATAGAGAGAGAGAGTGAAGAGTGCAGTCAGTTTATACAGAGAGAGAAAGTGAGGAGTCCAGTCAGTTGGTGAAGAGAGAGAGAGTGAGGAGTCCAGTCAGTTAATACAGAGAGAGAGAGTGAGGAGTCCAGTCAGTTTATGCAGAGAGAGAGAGTGAAGGGTCCAGTCAGTTTATAAAAAGAGAGTGAGGAGTCCAGTCAGTTTATACAGAGAGAGAAAGTGAGGAGTCCAGTCAGTTTATAAAGAGAGAGAGAGAGTGAGGAGTCCAGTCAGTTTATAAAGAGAGTGAGGATTCCAGTCAGTTTATAAAGAGAGTGAGGATTCCAGTCAGTTTATAAAGAGAGTGAGGAGTCCAGTCAGTTTATAAAGAGAGTGAGGACTCCAGTCAGTTTATTAAGAGAGTGAGGAGTCCAGTCAGTTTATAAAGAGAGTGGGGAGTCCAGTCAGTTTATCAAGAGAGAGTGAGGAGTCCAGTCAGTTTATAAAGAGAGTGAGGAGTCCAGTCAGTTTATAAAGAGAGTGAGGAGTCCAGTCAGTTTATACAGAGAGAGAAAGAGAGGAGTCCAGTCAGTTTATAAAGGGAGAGAGTGAGGAGTCCAGTCAGTTTATAAAGAGAGAGAGTGAGGAGTCCAGTCAGTTTATACACAGAGATAGAGTGAGGAGTCCAGTCAGTTTATAAAGAGAGTGAGGAGTCCAGTCAGTTTATAAAGAGAGAGAGAGAGTGAGGAGTCCAGTCAGTTTATAAAGGGAGTGAGGTTTCCAGTCAGTTTAAGGAGAGTGAGGTGTCCATGTCAGTTTATAAAGAGGGAGAGAGAGGGTGAGGAGTCCAGTCAGTTTATAAAGAGAGAGAGAGAGTGAGGAGGCCTGACAGTTTATAAAGAGTGAGGAGTCCAGTCAGTTTATAAAGAGAGAGAGTGAGGAGTCCAGTCAGTTTATACACAGAGATAGAGTGAGGAGTCCAGTCAGTTTATAAAGAGAGTGAGGAGTCCAGTCTGTTTATAAAGAGAGTGAGGAGTCCAGTCAGTTTATAAAGGGAGTGAGGTGTCCAGTCAGTTTATAAAGAGAGTGAGGTGTCCATGTCAGTTTATAAAGAGAGAGAGAGAGGGTGAGGAGTCCAGTCAGTTTATAAAGAGAGAGAGAGAGTGAGGAGTCCAGTCAGTTTATACAGAGAGAGTGAGAGAGTGAGGAGTCCAGTCAGTTTATACAGAGAGAGTGAGAGAGTGAGGAGACCAGTCAGTTTATAAAGAGAGAGAGAGTGAGTGAGGAATCCAGTCAGTTTATGAAGAGAGAGAGAGAGAGTGAGGAGTCCAGTCAGTTTATAAAGGGAGTGAGGTTTCCAGTCAGTTTATAAAGAGAGTGAGGTGTCCATGTCAGTTTATAAAGACAGAGAGAGAGAGTGAGGAGTCCAGTCAGTTTATAAAGAGAGAGAGAGAGAGAGTGAGGAGTCCAGTCAGTTTATAAAGAGTGAGGAGTCCAGTCAGTTTCTAAAGAGTGAGGAGTCCAGTCAGTTTATAAAGAGAGTGAGGAGTCCAGTCAGTTTATAAACAGAGAGTGGGGTGAGGACTCCAATCAGTTTATAAAGAGAGAGAGATTGAGTGAGGAGTCCAGTCAGTTTATACAGAGAGAGAGAGAGAGAGAGTGAAGAGTCCAGTCAGTTTATACAGAGGGAGAGAGAGAGAGTGAGGAGTCCAGTCAGTTTATAAATAGAGACAAAGAGTGAGGAGTCCAGTCAATTTATAAAGAGAGAGATAGAGTGAAGAGTCCAGTCAGTTTATAAAGAGAGAGAGAGAGTGAGAAGTCCAGTAAGTTTATACAGAGAGAGAGAGTGAGGAGTCCAGTCAGTTTATACAGAGAGAGAAAGTGAGGAGTCCAATCAGTTTATAAAGAGAGAGAGAGGAGTCCAGTCAGTTTATACAGAGAGAGAAAGTGAGAAGTCCAGTCATTTTATACAGAGAGAGAGTGAGGAGTCCAGTCAGTTTATACAGAGAGAGTGAGAGACAGAGTGAGGAGTCCAGTCAGTTTATACAAAGAGAGTGAGAGAGAGAGTGAGGAGTCCAGTCAGTTTATAAAGAGAGTGAGTCCAGTCAGTTTTCAAGAGAGAGAGAGAGTGAGGAGTCCAGTCAGTTTATACAGAGAGAGAGAGAGTGAGGAGTCCAGTCATTTTATAAAGAGAGAGAGAGAGAGAGAGAGAGTGAGGAGTCCAGTCAGTTTATAAAGAGAGACAAAGAGTGAGGAGTCCAGTCAGTTTGTAAAGAGAGAGAGAGTGAAGAGTCCAGTCAGTTTATAAAGAGAGAGAGATAGAGTGAGGAGTCCAGTCAGTTTATTCAGAGAGAGATAGAGAGTGAAGAGTCCAGTCAGTTTATACAGAGAGAGAAAGTGAGGAGTCCAGTCAGTTTGTGAAGAGAGAGAGAGTGAGGAGTCCAGTCAGTTAATACAGAGAGAGAGAGTGAGGAGTCCAGTCAGTTTATAAAGAGAGAGTGAGGAGTCCAGTCAGTTTATACAGAGAGAGAAAGTGAGGAGTCCAGTCAGTTTATAAAGAGAGTGAGGAGTCCAGTCAGTTTATAAAGAGAGTGAGGACTCCAGTCAGTTTATTAAGAGAGTGAGGAGTCCAGTCAGTTTATAAAGAGAGTGGGGAGTCCAGTCAGTTTATCAAGAGAGAGTGAGGAGTCCAGTCAGTTTATAAAGAGAGTGAGGAGTCCAGTCAGTTTATACAGAGAGAGAAAGAGAGGAGTCCAGTCAGTTTATAAAGGGAGAGAGAGAGTGAGGTGTCCACTCAGTTTACAAAGAGAATGAGGAGTCCAGTCAGTTTGTAAAGAGAGAGAGTGAGGAGTCCAGTCAGTTTATACACAGAGATAGAGTGAGGAGTCCAGTCAGTTTATAAAGAGAGTGAGGAGTCCAGTCAGTTTATAAAGAGAGAGAGAGAGTGAGGAGTCCAGTCAGTTTATAAAGGGAGTGAGGTGTCCAGTCAGTTTATAAAGAGAGTGAGGTGTCCATGTCAGTTTATAAAGAGAGAGAGAGAGGGTGAGGAGTCCAGTCAGTTTATAAAGAGAGAGAGAGAGTGAGGAGGCCTGACAGTTTATAAAGAGTGAGGAGTCCAGTCAGTTTATAAAGAGAGAGAGTGAGGAGTCCAGTCAGTTTATACACAGAGATAGAGTGAGGAGTCCAGTCAGTTTATAAAGAGAGTGAGGAGTCCAGTCTGTTTATAAAGAGAGTGAGGAGTCCAGTCAGTTTATAAAGGGAGTGAGGTGTCCAGTCAGTTTATAAAGAGAGTGAGGTGTCCATGTCAGTTTATAAAGAGAGAGAGAGAGGGTAAGGAGTCCAGTCAGTTTATAAAGAGAGAGAGAGAGTGAGGAGTCCAGTCAGTTTATACAGAGAAAGTGAGAAGTCCTGTCAGTTTATACAGAGAGAGTGAGAGAGTGAGGAGTCCAGTCAGTTTATACAGAGAGAGTGAGAGAGTGAGGAGTCCAGTCAGTTTATAAAGAGTGAAGAGTCCAGTCAAGTTTATAAAGAGAGTGAGGAGTCCAGTCAGTTTATAAACAGAGAGAGAGAGTGAGGAGACCAGTCAGTTTATATAGAGAGAGAGAGTGAAGAGTGCAGTCAGTTTATACAGAGAGAGAGTGAGGAGTCCAGTCAGTTTAAAAAGGCAGTGAGGAGTCCAGTCAGTTTATAAAGAGAGTGGGGAGTCCTGTCAGTTTATCAAGAGAGAGTGAGGATTCCAGTCAGTTTATAAAGAGAGCGAGAGAGTGAGGAATCCAGTCAGTTTATGAAGAGAGAGAGAGAGAGAGAGTGAGGAGTCCAGTCTGTTTATAAAGGGAGTGAGGTTTCCAGTCAGTTTATAAAGAGAGTGAGGTGTCCATGTCAGTTTATAAAGAGAGAGAGAGAGAGAGTGAGGAGTCCAGTCAGATTATAAAGAGTGAGGAGTCCAGTCAGTTTATAAAGAGTGAGGAGTCCAGTCAGTTTATAAAGAGAGTGAGGAGTCCAGTCAGTTTATAAACAGAGAGTGGGGGTGAGGACTCCAATCAGTTTATAAAGAGAGAGAGAGAGTGAGGAGTCCAGTCAGTTTATACAGAGGGAGAGAGAGAGAGTGAGGAGTCCAGTCAGTTTATACAGAGGGAGAGAGAGAGAGTGAGGAGTCCAGTCAGTTTATAAATAGAGACAAAGAGTGAGGAGTCCAGTCAATTTATAAAGAGAGAGAGAGATAGAGTGAAGAGTCCAGTCAGTTTATACAGAGAGAGAGAGTGAGGAGTCCAGTCAGTTTATAAAGAGAGAGAGAGTGAGATGTCCAGTCAGTTTATACAGAGAGAGAGAGTGAGGAGTCCAGTCTGTTTATACAGAGAGAGAGAGTGAAGCGTCCAGTCAGTTTAAAAAGAGAGAGTGAGGAGTCCAGTCAGTTTATAAAGAGAGTGAGGCGTCCAGTCAGTTTATACAGAGAGAGAAAGTGAGGAGTCCAGTCAGTTTATACAGAGAGAGAAAGTGAGGAGTCCAATCAGTTTATAAAGAGAGAGAGAGACTGAGGAGTCCAGTCAGTTTATGAAGAGAGAGAGAGTGAGGAGTCCAGTCAGTTTATACAGAGAGAGAGACTGAGGAGTCCAGTCAGTTTATGAAGAGAGAGAGAGTGAGGAGTCCAGTCAGTTTATACAGAGAGAGAAAGTGAGGAGTCCAGTCAGTTTATAAAGAGTGAGGAGTCCAGTCAGTTTATACGGAGAGAGAGAAAGTGAGGAGTCCAGTCAGTTTATAAAGAGAGAGAGAGAAAGTGAGGAGTCCAGTCAGTTTATAAAGAGAGTGAGGAGTCCAGTCAGTTTATAAAGAGTGAGGAGTCCAGTCAGTTTATGCAGGGAGAGAGAGTGAAGGGTCCAGTCAGTTTATAAACAGAGAGAGAGAGTGAGGACTCCAATCAGTTTATAAAGAGAGAGAGAGAGTGAGGAGTCCAGTCAGTTTATAAAGAGAGTGAGGAGTCCAGTCAGTTTATAAAGAGTGAGGAGTCCAGTCAGTTTATGCAGGGAGAGAGAGTGAAGGGTCCAGTCAGTTTATAAAGAGAGAGAGAGAGAGTGAGGAGTCCAGTCAGTTTATAAAGAGTGAGGAGTCCAGTCAGTTTATAAAGAGAGAGAGAGAGAGAGAGTGAAGGGTCCCGTCAGTTTATAAAGAGAGAGAGAGAGTGAGGAGTCCTGTCAGTTTATAAGGAGAGAGAGAGAGTGAGGAGGCCAGTCAGTTTATAAACAGAGAGAGAGAGTGAGGACTCCAATCAGTTTATAAAGAGAGAGAGAGTGAGGACTCCAGTCAGTTTATAAAGAGAGTGAGGAGTCCAGTCAGTTTATGCAGAGAGAGAGAGTGAAGGGGCCAGTCAGTTTATAAAGAGAGAGAGAGAGAGTGAGGAGTCCAGTCAGTTTATACAGAGAGAGAAAGTGAGAAGTCCAGTCAATTTATACAGAGAGAGTGAGAGAGTGAGGAGTCCAGTCAATTTATACAGAGAGAGTGAGAGAGAGAGTGAGGAGTCCAGTCAGTTTATAAAGAGAGTGAGGAGTCCAGTCAGTTTTCAAGAGAGAGAGAGAGAGTGAGGAGTCCAGTCAGTTTATAAAGAGAGAGAGAGAGTGAGGAGTCCAGTCAGTTTATAAAGAGAGACAAAGAGTGAGGTGTCCAGTCAGTTTGTAAAGAGAGAGAGAGTGAAGAGTCCAGTCAGTTGATAAAGAGAGAGAGAGAGAGTGAGGAGTCCAGTCAGTTTATACAGAGAGAGATAGAGAGTGAAGAGTCCAGTCAGTTTATACAGAGAGAGAAAGTGAGGAGTCCAGTCAGTTTATGCAGAGAGAGAGAGTGAAGGGTCCAGTCAGTTTATAAAGAGAGAGTGAGGAGTCCAGTCAGTTTATACAGAGAGAGAAAGTGAGGAGTCCTGTCAGTTTATAAAGAGAGAGAGAGAGTGAGTAGTCCAGTCAGTTTATACAGAGAGAGAAAGTGAGGAGTCCAGTCAGTTTATAAAGTGTGAGAGAGAGTGAGGAGTCCAGTCAGTTTATACAGAGAGAGGAAGAGAGTGAAGATTCCAGTCAGTTTATAAAGAGAGTGAGGACTCCAGTCAGTTTATTAAGAGAGTGAGGAGTCCAGTCAGTTTATAAAGAGAGTGGGGAGTCCTGTCAGTTTATCAAGAGAGAGTGAGGAGTCCAGTCAGTTTATAAAGAGAGTGAGGAGTCCAGTCAGTTTATACAGAGAGAGAAAGAGAGGAGTCCAGTCAGTTTATAAAGGGAGAGAGAGAGTGAGGTGTCCACTCAGTTCACAAAGAGAGTGAGGAGTCCAGTCAGTTTATAAAGAGAGAGTGTGAGGAGTCCAGTCAGTTTATACACAGAGATAGAGTGAGGAGTCCAGTCAGTTTATAAAGAGAGTGAGGAGTCCAGTCAGTTTATAAAGAGAGGGAGAGAGTGAGGAGTCCAGTCAGTTTATAAAGGGAGTGAGGTGTCCAGTCAGTTTATAAAGAGAGTGAGGTGTCCATGTCAGTTTATAAAGAGAGAGAGAGAGTGAGGAGTCCAGACAGTTTATAAAGAGTGAGGAGTCCAGTCAGTTTATAAAGAGAGAGGAGTCCAGTCAGTTTATAAAGAGAGTGAGGAGTCCAGTAAGTTTATAAACAGAGAGAGGGACTGAGGACTCCAATCAGTTTATAAAGAGAGAGAGAGAGATAGTGAGGAGTCCCGTCAGTTTATAAAGCGAGTGAGGAGTCCAGTCAGTTTATAAAGAGAGAGAGAGAGAGAGTGAGGAGTCCAGTCAGTTTATACAGAGTGAGAGAGAGTGAGGAGACCAGTCAGTTTATACAGAGAGAGAGGGAGAGAGTGAGGAGTCCAGTCAGTTTATAAAGAGAGACAAAGAGTGAGAAGTCCAGTCAGTTTGTGAAGAGAGAGAGAGTGAGGAGTCCAGTCTGTTTATAAAGAGAGAGAGAGAGAGAGAGTGAGGAGTCCAGTTTGTTTATACAGAGAGAGTAAGTGAGGAGTCCAGTCAGTTTCTAAAGAGAGAGTGAGGAGTCCAGTCTGTTTATACAGAGAGAGAAAGTGAGGAGTCCAGTCAGTTTATAAAGAGAGAGAGAGAGTGAGGTGTCCAGTCAGTTTATACAGAGAGAGAAAGTGAGGAGTCCAGTCAGTTTATAAAGAGAGTGAGGAGTCCAGTCAGTTTATACAGAGAGAGAGAGAGAGTGAGGACTCCAATCAGTTTATAAAGAGAGAGAGAGAGTGAGGAGTCCAGTCAGTTTATAAAGAGAGTGAGGAGTCCAGTCAGTTTATACAGAGAGAGAGAGAGAGTGAGGACTCCAATCAGTTTATAAAGAGAGAGAGAGAGAGTGAGGAGTCCAGTCAGTTTATAAAGAGAGTGAGGTGTCCAGTCACTTTATACAGAGAGAGAAAGTGAGGAGTCCAGTCAGTTTATAAAGTGAGAGAGAGAGTGAGGAGACCAGTCAGTTTATAAAGAGAGAGAGAGTGAGGAGTCCAGTCAGTTTATACAGAGAGAGAAAGTGAGGAGTCCAGTCAGTTTATAAAGAGAGAGAGAGTGAGGAGTCCAGTCAGTTTATACAGAGAGAGTGAGGAGTCCAGTCAGTTTATACAGAGAGAGAGAGTGAGGAGTCCAGTCAGTTTATACAGAGAGAGAGAGTGAGGAGTCCAGTCAGTTTATGAAGAGAGAGAGAGTGAGGACTCCAGTCAGTTTATACAGAGAGAGAGAGAGAGTGAAGGGTCCAGTCAGTTTATATAGAGAGTGAAAGTGAGGAGTCCAGTCAGTTTATAAAGAGTGAGGAGTCCAGTCAGTTTATACGGAGAGAGAGAAAGTGAGGAGTCCAGTCAGTTTATAAAGAGAGAGAGAGAAAGTGAGGAGTCCAGTCAGTTTATAAAGAGAGAGTGAGAAAGTGAGGAGTCCAGTCAGTTTATACAGAGAGAGAGAGAGTGAGGAGTCCAGTCAGTTTATAAACAGAGAGAGAGAGTGAGGACTCCAATCAGTTTATAAAGAGAGAGAGAGAGTGAGGAGTCCAGTCAGTTTATAAAGAGAGTGAGGAGTCCAGTCAGTTTATAAAGAGTGAGGAGTCCAGTCAGTTTATACAGAGAGAGAGAGAGAGTGAAGGGTCCAGTCAGTTTATATAGAGAGTGAAAGTGAGGAGTCCAGTCAGTTTATAAAGAGTGAGGAGTCCAGTCAGTTTATACGGAGAGAGAGAAAGTGAGGAGTCCAGTCAGTTTATAAAGAGAGAGAGAGAGTGAGGTGTCCAGTCAGTTTATACAGAGAGAGAAAGTGAGGAGTCCAGTCAGTTTATAAAGAGAGAGAGTGAGGAGTCCAGTCAGTTTATAAAGAGAGTGAGGAGTCCAGTCAGTTTATACAGAGAGAGAGAGAGAGTGAGGACTCCAATCAGTTTATAAAGAGAGAGAGAGAGTGAGGAGTCCAGTCAGTTTATAAAGAGAGTGAAAGTGAGGAGTCCAGTCAGTTTATAAAGTGAGAGAGAGAGTGAGGAGACCAGTCAGTTTATAAAGAGAGAGAGAGTGAGGAGTCCAGTCAGTTTATACAGAGAGAGAAAGTGAGGAGTCCAGTCAGTTTATAAAGAGAGAGAGAGTGAGGAGTCCAGTCAGTTTATACAGAGAGAGTGAGGAGTCCAGTCAGTTTATACAGAGAGAGAGAGTGAGGAGTCCAGTCAGTTTATACAGAGAGAGAGAGTGAGGAGTCCAGTCAGTTTATGAAGAGAGTGAGGTGTCCAGTCAGTTTATACAGAGAGAGAAAGTGAGGAGTCCAGTCAGTTTATAAAGTGAGAGAGAGAGTGAGGAGACCAGTCAGTTTATAAAGAGAGAGAGAGTGAGGAGTCCAGTCAGTTTATACAGAGAGAGAAAGTGAGGAGTCCAGTCAGTTTATACAGAGAGAGAGAGTGAGGACTCCAGTCAGTTTATACAGAGAGAGAGAGAGAGTGAAGGGTCCAGTCAGTTTATATAGAGAGTGAAAGTGAGGAGTCCAGTCAGTTTATAAAGAGTGAGGAGTCCAGTCAGTTTATACGGAGAGAGAGAAAGTGAGGAGTCTAGTCAGTTTATAAAGAGAGAGAGAGAAAGTGAGGAGTCCAGTCAGTTTATACAGAGAGAGAGAGAGAGTGAGGAGTCCAGTCAGTTTATAAGGAGAGAGAGAGAGTGAGGAGTCCAGTCACTTTATAAACAGAGAGAGAGAGTGAGGACTCCAATCAGTTTATAAAGAGAGAGAGAGAGTGAGGAGTCCAGTCAGTTTATAAAGAGAGTGAGGAGTCCAGTCAGTTTATAAAGAGTGAGGAGTCCAGTCAGTTTATGCAGAGAGAGAGAGTGAAGGGTCCCGTCAGTTTATAAAGAGAGAGAGAGAGTGAAGGGTCCAGTCAGTTTATAAAGAGAGAATGAGGAGTCCAGTCAGTTTATAAAGAGTGAGGAGTCCAGTCAGTTTATACGGAGAGAGAGAAAGTGAGGAGTCCAGTCAGTTTATACAGAGAGAGAGAGAGTGAGGAGTCCTGTCAGTTTATAAGGAGAGTGAGGAGTCCAGTCAGTTTATAAAGAGTGAGGAGTCCAGTCAGTTTATGCAGAGAGAGAGAGTGAAGGGTCCAGTCAGTTTATAAAGAGAGAGAGAGAGAGTGAGGAGTCCAGTCAGTTTATAAAGAGTGAGGAGTCCAGTCAGTTTATAAAGAGAGAGAGTGAGGAGTCCAGTCAGTTTATACAGAGAGAGTGAGGAGTCCAGTCAGTTTATAAAGAGAGAGAGAGAGAGTGAGGAGTCCAGTCAGTTTATAAAGAGAGTGAGGAGTCCAGTCAGTTTATAAAGAGATTGAGGAGTCCAGTCAGTTTATACAGAGAGAGAAAGGCAGGAGTCCAGTCAGTTTATAAAGAGAGAGAGAGAGTGAGGTGTCCTCTCAGTTTACAAAGAGAGTGAGGAGTCCAGTCAGTTTATAAAGAGAGAGTGTGAGGAGTCCAGTCAGTTTATAAAGAGAGAGAGAGAGAGTGAGGAATCCAGTCAGTTCATAAAGAGAGAGAGAGAGTGAGGAGTCCAGTCAGTGTATAAAGAGAGACAAAGAGTGAGGAGTCCAGTCAGTTTATAAACAGAGAGAGAATGAGGAGTCCAGTCAGTTTATAAAGAGAGAGAGAGAGAGAGAGTGAGGAGTCCAGTCAGTTTATAAAGAGAGTGAGGAGTCCAGTCAGTTTTCAAGAGAGAGAGAGAGTGAGGAGTCCAGTCAGTTTATACAGAGAGAGAGAGAGCGAGGAGTCCAGTCAGTTTATAAAGAGAGACAAAGAGTGAGGAGTCCAGTCAGTTTGTAAAGAGAGAGAGAGTGAAGAGTCCAGTCAGTTTATACAGAGAGAGATAGAGAGTGAAGAGTCCAGTCAGTTTATACAGAGAGAGAAAGTGAGGAGTCCAGTCAGTTTATGAAGAGAGAGAGAGTGAGGAGTCCAGTCAGTTAATACAGAGAGTGAGAGTGAGGAGTCCAGTCAGTTTATGCAGAGAGAGAGAGTGAAGGGTCCAGTCAGTTTATAAAGAGAGAGTGAGGAGTCCAGTCAGTTTATACAGAGAGAGAAAGTGAGGAGTCCAGTCAGTTTATAAAGAGAGAGAGAGGGTGAGGAGTCCAGTCAGTTTATACAGAGAGAGAAAGTGAGGAGTCCAGTTAGTTTATAAAGGGGGAGAGTGAGGATTCCAGTCAGTTTATACAGAGAGAGGAAGAGAGTGAAGAGTCCAGTCAGTTTATAAAGAGAGTGAGGACTCCAGTCAGTTTATTAAGAGAGTGAGGAGTCCAGTCAGTTTATAAAGAGAGTGGGGAGTCCAGTCAGTTTATCAAGAGAGAGTGAGGAGTCCAGTCAGTTCATGAAGAGAGTGAGGAGTCCAGTCAGTTTATACAGAGAGAGAAAGAGAGGAGTCCAGTCAGTTTATAAAGGGAGAGAGAGAGTGAGGTGTGCACTCAGTTTACAAAGAGAGTGAGGAGTCCAGTCAGTTTATAAAGAGAGAGAGTGAGGAGTCCAGTCAGTTTATACACAGAGATAGAGTGAGGAGTCCAGTCAGTTTATAAAGAGAGTGAGGAGTCCAGTCAGTTTATAAAGAGAGAGAGAGAGTGAGGAGTCCAGTCAGTTTATAAAGAGTGAGGAGTCCAGTCAGTTTATAAAGAGAGAGAGTGAGGAGTCCAGTCAGTTTATACACAGAGATAGAGTGAGGAGTCCAGTCAGTTTATAAAGAGAGTGAGGAGTCCAGTCAGTTTATAAAGAGAGAGAGAGAGTGAGGAGTCCAGTCAGTTTATAAAGAGTGAGGAGTCCAGTCAGTTTATAAAGAGAGAGAGTGAGGAGTCCAGTCAGTTTATACACAGAGATAGAGTGAGGAGTCCAGTCAGTTTATAAAGAGAGTGAGGAGTCCAGTCAGTTTATAAAGAGAGAGAGAGAGTGAGGAGTCCAGTCAGTTTATAAAGAGTGAGGAGTCCAGTCAGTTTATAAAGAGAGAGGAGTCCAGTCAGTTTATAAAGAGAGTGAGGAGTCCAGTAAGTTTATAAACAGAGAGAGAGAGTGAGGAGTCCAGTCAGTTTATAAACAGAGAGAGAATGAGGAGTCCAGTCAGTTTATAAAGAGAGAGAGAGAGAGAGTGAGGAGTCCAGTCAGTTTATAAAGAGAGAGAGAGAGTGAGGAGTGCAGTCAGTTTATACAGAGTGAGAGAGAGTGAGGAGACCAGTCAGTTTATAAAGAGAGAGAGGGAGAGAGTGAGGAGTCCAGTCAGTTAATAAAGAGAGACAAAGAGTGAGGAGTCCAGTCAGTTTGTAAAGAGAGAGAGAGTGAGGAGTCCAGTCAGTTTATAAAGGGAGAGAGAGAGTGAGGAGTCCAGTTAGTTTATACAGAGAGAGATAGAGAGTGAAGAGTCCAGTCAGTTTATACAGAGAGAGAAAGTGAGGAGTCCAGTCAGTTTATAAAGAGAGAGAGAGAAAGTGAGGAGTCCAGTCAGTTTATACAGAGAGAGAGAGAGTGAGGAGTCCAGTCAGTTTATAAGGAGAGAGAGAGAGTGAGGAGTCCAGTCAGTTTATAAACAGAGAGAGAGAGTGAGGACTCCAATCAGTTTATAAAGAGAGAGAGAGAGTGAGGAGTCCAGTCAGTTTATAAAGAGAGTGAGGAGTCCAGTCAGTTTATAAAGAGTGAGGTGTCCAGTCAGTTTATGCATGGAGAGAGAGTGAAGGGTCCAGTCAGTTTATAAAGAGAGAGAGAGAGAGTGAGGAGTCCAGTCAGTTTATAAAGAGTGAGGAGTCCAGTCAGTTTATGCAGAGAGAGAGAGTGAAGGGTCCCGTCAGTTTATAAAGAGAGAGAGAGAGTGAAGGGTCCAGTCAGTTTATAAAGAGAGAGTGAGGAGTCCAGTCAGTTTATAAAGAGTGAGGAGTCCAGTCAGTTTATACGGAGAGAGAGAAAGTGAGGAGTCCAGTCAGTTTATACCGAGAGAGAGAGAGTGAGGAGTCCTGTCAGTTTATAAGGAGAGAGAGAGAGTGAGGAGTCCAGTCAGTTTATAAACAGAGAGAGAGAGTGAGGACTCCAATCAGTTTATAAAGAGAGAGAGAGAGTGAGGACTCCAGTCAGTTTATAAAGAGAGTGAGGAGTCCAGTCAGTTTATAAAGAGTGAGGAGTCCAGTCAGTTTATGCAGAGAGAGAGAGTGAAGGGTCCAGTCAGTTTATAAAGAGAGAGAGAGAGAGTGAGGAGTCCAGTCAGTTTATAAAGAGTGAGGAGTCCAGTCAGTTTATAAAGAGAGAGAGTGAGGAGTCCAGTCAGTATATACAGAGAGAGTGAGGAGTCCAGTCAGTTTATAAAGAGAGAGAGAGAGAGAGTGAGGAGTCCAGTCAGTTTATAAAGAGAGTGAGGAGTCCAGTCAGTTTATAAAGAGATTGAGGAGTCCAGTCAGTTTATACAGAGAGAGAAAGGCAGGAGTCCAGTCAGTTTATAAAGAGAGAGAGAGAGTGAGGTGTCCACTCAGTTTACAAAGAGAGTGAGGAGTCCAGTCAGTTTATAAAGAGAGAGAGAGAGAGTGAGGAATCCAGTCAGTTCATAAAGAGAGAGAGAGAGTGAGGAGTCCAGTCAGTGTATAAAGAGAGACAAAGAGTGAGGAGTCCAGTCAGTTTATAAACAGAGAGAGAATGAGGAGTCCAGTCAGTTTATAAAGAGAGAGAGAGAGAGAGAGAGTGAGGAGTCCAGTCAGTTTATAAAGAGAGTGAGGAGTCCAGTCAGTTTTCAAGAGAGAGAGAGAGTGAGGAGTCCAGTCAGTTTATAAAGAGAGAGAGAAAGTGAGGAGTCCAGTCAGTTTATAAAGAGTGAGGACTCCTGTCAGTTTATAAAGAGAGTGAGGAGTCCAGTCAGTTTATAAAGAGATTGAGGAGTCCAGTCAGTTTATACAGAGAGAGAAAGGCAGGAGTCCAGTCAGTTTATAAAGAGAGAGAGAGAGTGAGGTGTCCACTCAGTTTACAAAGAGAGTGAGGAGTCCAGTCAGTTTATAAAGAGAGAGAGTGAGGAGTCCAGTCAGTTTATAAAGAGAGAGAGAGAGAGTGAGGAATCCAGTCAGTTTATGAAGAGAGAGAGACAGAGAGTGAGGAGTCCAGTCAGTGCATAAAAAGAGAGAGAGACTGAGGAGTCCAGTCAGTGTATAAAGAGAGACAAAGAGTGAGGAGTCCAGTCAGTTTGTAAAGAGAGAGAGTGAGGAGTCCAGTCAGTTTATAAACAGAGAGAGAATGAGGAGTCCAGTCAGTTTATAAAGAGAGAGACAGAGAGAGAGAGTGAGGAGTCCAGTCAGTTTATAAAGAGAGTGAAGAGTCCAGTCAGTTTTCAAGAGAGAGAGAGAGTGAGGAGTCCAGTCAGTTTTTACAGAGAGAGAGTGAGGAGTCCAGTCAGTTTATAAAGAGAGAGAGAGAGAGTGAGGAGTCCAGTCAGTTTATAAAGAGAGACAAAGAGTGAGGAGTCCAGTCAGTTTATAAAGAGAGAGAGAGAGAGTGAGGAGTCCAGTCAGTTTATACAGAGAGAGATAGAGAGTGAAGAGTCCAGTCAGTTTATACAGAGAGAGAAAGTGAGGAGTCCAGTCAGTTTATGAAGAGAGAGAGAGTGAGGAGTCCAGTCAGTTAATAGAGAGAGAGAGAGAGTGAGGAGTCCAGTCAGTTTATGCAGAGAGAGAGAGTGAAGGGTCCAGTCAGTTTATAAAGAGAGAGTGAGGAGTCCAGTCAGTTTATACAGAGAGAGAAAGTGAGGAGTCCAGTCAGTTTATAAAGAGAGAGAGAGAGGGTGGGGAGTCCAGTCAGTTTATACAGAGAGAGAAAGTGAGGAGTCCAGTTAGTTTATAAAGTGAGAGAGAGAGTGAGGAGTCCAGTCAGTTTATACAGAGAGAGGAAGAGAGTGAAGAGTCCAGTCAGTTTATGAAGAGAGTGAGGACACCAGTCAGTTTATTAAGAGAGTGAGGAGTCCAGTCAGTTTATCAAGAGAGAGTGAGGAGTCCAGTCAGTTTATGAAGAGAGTGAGGAGTCCAGTCAGTTTATACAGAGAGAGAAAGAGAGGAGTCCAGTCAGTTTATAAAGAGAGAGAGTGAGGAGTCCAGTCAGTTTATACACAGAGATAGAGTGAGGAGTCCAGTCAGTTTATAAAGAGAGTGAGGAGTCCATTCAGTTTATAAAGAGAGAGAGAGAGAGTGAAGAGTCCAGTCAGTTTATAAAGGGAGTGAGGTGTCCAGTCAGTTTATAAAGAGAGTGAGGTGTCCATGTCAGTTTATAAAGAGAGAGAGAGAGAGTGAGGAGTCCAGTCAGTTTATAAAGAGAGAGGAGTCCAGTCAGTATATAAAGAGAGAGAGAATGAGGAGTCCAGTCAGTTTATAAAGAGAGAGAGGGAGTGTGGAGTCCAGTCAGTTTATACAGAGTGAGAGAGAGTGAGGAGACCAGTCAGTTTATAAAGAGAGAGAGGGAGAGAGTGAGGAGTCCAGTCAGTTTATAAAGATAGACAAAGAGTGAGGAGTCCAGTCAGTTTGTAAAGAGAGAGAGAGTGAGGAGTCCAGTCAGTTTATAAACAGAGAGAAAATGAGGAGTCCAGTCAGTTTATAAAGAGAGAGAGAGAGAGAGAGTGAGGAGTCCAGTCAGTTTATAAAGAGAGAGAGAGAGTGACGAGTCCAGTCAGTTTATACAGAGTGAGAGAGAGTGAGGAGACCAGTCAGTTTATAAAGAGAGAGAGGGAGAGAGTGAGGAGTCCAGTCAGTTTATAAAGAGAGACAAAGAGTGAGGAGTCCAGTCAGTTTATAAAGAGAGAGAGAGAGAGAGTGAGGAGTCCAGTTAGTTTATACAGAGAGAGATAGAGCGTGAAGAGTCCAGTCAGTTTATACAGAGAGAGAAAGTGAGGAGTCCAGTCAGTTTATAAAGAGAGAAAGAGTGAGGAGTCCATTCAGTTTATACAGAGAGAGGGAGTGAGGAGTCCAGTCAGTTTATACAGAGAGAGAGAGTGAAGGGTCCAGTCAGTTTATAAAGAGAGAGTGAGGAGTCCAGTCTGTTTATACAGAGAGAGAAAGTGAGGAGTCCAGTCAGTTTATAAAGAGAGAGAGAGAGTGAGGAGTCCAGTCAGTTTATGAAGAGAGAGAGAGAGAGAGTGAGGAGTCCAGTCAGTTTATGAAGAGAGAGAGAGAGAGAGTGAGGAGTCCAGTCAGTTTATAAAGAGAGAGAGTGAGGAGTCCAGTCAGTTTATAAAGAGAGAGAGTGAGGAGTCCAGTCAGTTTATAAAGAGAGAGAGAGGGAGAGAGTGAGGAATCCAGTCAGTTTATGAAGAGAGAGAGACAGAGAGTGAGGAGTCCAGTCAGTGTATGAAGAGAGACAAAGAGTGAGGAGTCAGTTAGTAAAGAGAGAGAGTGAGGACTCCAGTCAGTTTATAAAGAGAGAGAGAGTGAGGAGTCCAGTCAGTTTATACAGAGAGAGATAGAGAGTGAAGAGTCCAGTCAGTTTATACAGAGAGAGAAAGTGAGGAGTCCAGTCAGTTTATAAAGAGAGGGAGAGTGAGGAGTCCAGTCAATTTATACAGAGAGAGAGAGTGAGGAGTCCAGTCAGTTTATACAGAGAGTGAGAGTGAGGAGTCCAGTCAGTTTATAAAGAGAGTGAGGAGTCCAGTCAGTTTATAAATAGAGTGAGGTGTCCAGTCTGTTTATAAAGAGAGTGAGGTGTCCATGTCAGTTTATAACGAGAGATAGAGAGAGTGAGGAGTCCAGTCAGTTTATAAAGAGAGAGAGACAGAGAGTGAGGAGTCCAGTCAGTTTAGAAAGAGTGAGGAGTCCAGTCAGTTTATAAAGAGTGAGGAGTCCAGTCAGTTTATAAAGAGTGAGGAGTCCAGTCAGTTTATAAAGAGTGAGGAGTCCAGTCAGTTTATAAAGAGAGTGAGGAGTCCAGTCAGTTTATAAACAGAGAGAGAAAGTGAGGAGTCTCGTCTGTTTATAAAGAGAGAGAGTGAGGAGTCCAGTCAGTTTATTCAGAGAGAGGAAGAGAGTGAGGAGTCCAGTCAGTTTACAAAGAGAGTGAGGAGTCCAGTCAGTTTATAAAGAGTGAGGAGTGCAGTCAGTTTATAAAGAGAGAGTGAGGAGTCCAGTCAGTTTATACAGAGAGAGACAGAGAGTGAGCTGTCCACTCAGTTTACAAAGAGAGTGAGGAGTCCAGTCAGTTTATAAAGAGAGAGAGTGAGGAGTCCAGTCAATTTATAAAGAGAGTGAGGACTCCAGTCAGTTTATACAGAGAGAGAAAGTGAGGAGTCCAGTCAGTTTATAAAGAGAGAGAGAGTGAGGAGTCCAGTCAGTTTATACAGAGAGTGAGGAGTCCAGTCAGTTTATAAAGAGAGAGAGAGAGAGAGAGTGAGGAGTCCAGTCAGTTTATAAAGAGTGAGGAGTCCAGTCAGTTTATGCAGAGAGAGAGAGTGAAGGGTCCAGTCAGTTTATAAAGAGAGAGTGAGGAGTCCAGTCAGTTTATAAACAGAGAGAGAGAGTGAGGACTCCAATCAGTTTCTAAAGAGAGAGAGAGAGTGAGGAGTCCAGTCATTTTATACAGAGAGAGAGAGTGAGGAGTCCAGTCAGTTTATACAGAGAGAGAAAGTGAGGAGTCCAGTCAGTTTATAAAGAGAGAGAGAGTGAGGAGTCCAGTCAGTTTATGAAGTGAGATAGAGAGAGTGAGGAGTCCAGTCAGTTTTTGCAGAGAGAGAGAGTGAAGGGTCCAGTCAGTTTATAAAGAGAGAGAGAGAGAGTGAGGAGTCCAGTCAGTTTATAAAGAGTGAGGAGTCCAGTCAGTTTATGCAGAGAGAGAGAGTGAAGGGTCCAGTCAATTTATAAAGAGAGAGTAATGAGTCCAGTCAGTTTATAAAGAGAGAGAGTGAGGAGTCCAGTCAGTTTATAAAGAGAGTGAGGAGTCCAGTCAGTTTATAAAGAGAGAGAGAAAGTGAGGAGTCCAGTCAGTTTATAAAGAGAGAGAGAGTGTGAGGTGTCCACTCAGTTTACAAAGAGAGTGAGGAGTCCAGTCAGTTTATAAAGAGAGAGAGTGAGGAGTCCAGTCAGTTTATAAAGAGAGAGAGAGAGAGTGAGGAATCCAGTCCGTTTATGAAGAGAGAGAGACAGAGAGTGAGGAGTCCAGTCAGTTCATAAAAAGAGAGAGAGAGTGAGGAGTACAGTCAGTGTATAAAGAGAGACAAAGAGTGAGGAGTCCAGTCAGTTTGTAAAGAGAGAGAGTGAGGAGTCCAGTCAGTTTATAAACAGAGAGAGAATGAGGAGTCCAGTCAGTTTATAAAGAGAGAGAGAGAGAGAGAGTGAGGAGTCCAGTCAGTTTATAAAGAGAGTGAGGAGTCCAGTCAGTTTTCAAGAGAGAGAGAGAGAGAGTGAGGAGTCCAGTCAGTTTATAAAGAGAGAGAGAGAGAGAGTGAGGAGTCCAGTCAGTTTATAAAGAGAGACAAAGAGTGATGAGTCCAGTCAGTTTGTAAAGAGAGAGAGAGTGAAGAGTCCAGTCAGTTTATAAAGAGAGAGAGAGAGTGAGGAGTCCAGTCAGTTTGTAAAGACAGAGAGAGAGAGTGAGGAGTCCAGTCAGTTTATACAGAGAGAGATAGAGAGTGAAGAGTC
Source organism: Isurus oxyrinchus (assembly GCA_026770705.1). Taxonomy (NCBI): domain Eukaryota; kingdom Metazoa; phylum Chordata; class Chondrichthyes; order Lamniformes; family Lamnidae; genus Isurus; species Isurus oxyrinchus. The sequence goes on from JANJGN010001079.1 coordinate 88,566, forward strand.
CAGTCAGTTTATACAGAGAGAGAAAGTGAGGAGTCCAGTCAGTTTATGAAGAGAGAGAGAGTGAGGAGTCCAGTCAGTTTATACAGAGAGAGAGAGTGAAGGGTCCAGTCAGTTTATAAAGAGAGAGAGAGAGAGTGAGGAATCCAGTCAGTTTATGAAGAGAGACAGAGAGTGAGGAGTCCAGTCAGTTCATAAAAAGAGAGAGAGAGTGAGGAGTCCAGTCAGTGTATAAAGAGAGACAAAGAGTGAGGAGTCCAGTCAGTTTGTAAAGAGAGAGAGTGAGGAGTCCAGTCAGTTTATAAACAGAGAGAGAATGAGGAGTCCAGTCAGTTTATAAAGAGAGAGAGAGAGAGAGAGAGTGAGGAGTCCAGTCAGTTTATAAAGAGAGTGAGGAGTCCAGTCAGTTTTCAAGAGAGAGAGAGAGAGTGAGGAGTCCAGTCAGTTTATAAAGAGAGAGAGAGAGAGAGAGAGTGAGGAGTCCAGTCAGTTTATAAAGAGAGACAAAGAGTGATGAGTCCAGTCAGTTTGTAAAGAGAGAGAGAGTGAAGAGTCCAGTCAGTTTATAAAGAGAGAGAGAGAAAGTGAGGAGTCCAGTCAGTTTGTAAAGACAGAGAGAGAGAGTGAGGAGTCCAGTCAGTTTATACAGAGAGAGATAGAGAGTGAAGAGTCCAGTCAGTTTATATAGAGAGAGAAAGTGAGGTGTCCAGTCAGTTTATGAAGAGAGAGAGAGTGAGGAGTCCAGTCAGTTTATACAGAGAGAGAGAGTGAAGGGTCCAGCCAGTTTATAAAGAGAGAGTGAGGAGTCCAGTCAGTTTATAAAGAGAGTGAGGAGTCCAGTCTGTTTATACAGAGAGAGAAAGTGAGGAGTCCAGTCAGTTTATACAGAGAGAGAGTGAGGAGTCCAGTCAGTTTATACAGAGAGAGGAAGAGAGTGAGGAGTCCAGTCAGTTTATAAAGAGAGTGAGGAGTCCAGTCAGTTTATGAAGAGAGTGAGGAGTCCAGTCAGTTTATGAAGAGAGTGAGGAGTCCAGTCAGTTTATGAAGAGAGTGAGGAGTCCAGTCAGTTTATAAAGAGAGAGAGAGAGTGAGGTTTCGAGTCAGTTTATACAGAGAGAGACAGAGAGTGAGCTGTCCACTCAGTTTACAAAGAGAGTGAGGAGTCCAGTCAGTTTATAAAGAGAGAGAGTGAGGAGTCCAGTCATTTTATAAAGAGAGTAAGGATTCCAGTCAGTTTATAAAGAGAGAGAGAGGGAGTGAGGAATCCAGTCAGTTTATGAAGATAGATAGAGAGAGTGAGGAGTCCAGTCAGTTTATAAGGAGAGAGAGAGAGTGAGGAGTCCAGTCAGTGTATAAAGAGAGACAAAGAGTGAGGAGTCCAGTCAGTTTATAAAGAGAGAGAGAGAGATGAAGAGTCCAGTCAGTTTATACAGAGAGAGATAGAGAGTGAAGAGTCCAGTCAGTTTATACAGAGAGAGAAAGTGAGGAGTCCAGTCAGTTTATAAAGAGAGGGAGAGTGAGGAGTCCAGTCAATTTATACAGAGAGAGAAAGTGTGGAGTCCAGTCAGTTTATGAAGAGAGAGAGAGTGAGGAGTCCAGTCAGTTTATAAAGAGAGAGTGAGGAGTCCAGTCAGTTTATAAAGAGAGTGAGGAGTCCAGTCTGTTTATACAGAGAGAGAAAGTGAGGAGTCCAGTCTGTTTATAGAGAGAGAGAGAGAGAGTGAGGAGTCCAGGCAGTTTATAAACAGAGAGAGAGAGAGTGAGGAGTCCAGTCAGTTTATACAGAGAGAGAGAGTGAGGACTCCAGTCAGTTTATAAAGAGAGTGAGGAGTCCAGTCAGTTTATAAAGAGAGAGAGAGAGAGTGAGGAGTCCAGTCAGTTTATGAAGAGAGAGAGAGAGAGAGAGTGAGGAGTCCAGTCAGTTTATAAAGAGAGTGAGGAGTCCAGTCAGTTTATACAGAGAGAGAAAGTGAGGAGTCCAGTCAGTTTATAAAGAGAGAGAGAGAGTGAGGAGTCGAGTCAGTTTATACATAGAGAGACAGAGAGTGAGCTGTCTACTCAGTTTACAAAGAGAGTGAGGAGTCCAGTCAGTTTATAAAGAGAGAGAGTGAGGAGTCCAGTCAGTTTATAAAGAGAGTAAGGAGTCCAGTCAGTTTATAAAGAGAGAGAGAGGGAGTGAGGAATCCAGTCAGTTTATGAAGAGAGAGAGAGAGAGAGTGAGGATTCCAGTCAGTTTATAAGGAGAGAGAGAGAGTGAGGAGTCCAGTTAGTTTATAAACAGAGAGAGAGAGTGAGGACTCCGATCAGTTTATAAAGAGAGAGAGAGAGTGAGGAGTCCAGTCAGTTTATAAAGAGAGAGAGAGAGAGTGAGGAGTCCAGTCAGTTTATGAAGAGAGAGAGAGAGAGAGAGTGAGGAGTCCAGTCAGTTTATAAAGAGAGTGAGGAGTCCAGTCAGTTTATACAGAGAGAGAAAGTGAGGAGTCCAGTCAGTTTATAAAGAGAGAGAGAGAGTGAGGAGTCGAGTCAGTTTATACATAGAGAGACAGAGAGTGAGCTGTCCACTCAGTTTACAAAGAGAGTGAGGAGTCCAGTCAGTTTATAAAGAGAGAGAGTGAGGAGTCCAGTCAGTTTATAAAGAGAGTAAGGAGTCCAGTCAGTTTATAAAGAGAGAGAGAGGGAGTGAGGAATCCAGTCAGTTTATGAAGAGAGAGAGAGAGAGAGTGAGGATTCCAGTCAGTTTATAAGGAGAGAGAGAGAGTGAGGAGTCCAGTTAGTTTATAAACAGAGAGAGAGAGTGAGGACTCCGATCAGTTTATAAAGAGAGAGAGAGAGTGAGGAGTCCAGTCAGTTTATAAAGAGAGTGAGGTGTCCAGTCAGTTTATACAGAGAGAGAAAGTGAGGAGTCCAGTCAGTTTATAAAGAGAGAGAGAGTGTGAGGTGTCCACTCAGTTTACAAAGAGAGTGAGGAGTCCAGTCAGTTTATAAAAAGAGAGAGAGTGAGGAGTCCAGTCAGTTTATAAAGAGAGAGAGAGAGTGGGGACTCCAGTCAGTTTATACAGAGAGAGAATTTGAGGAGTCCAGTCAGTTTATAAAGAGAGAGAGAGAGTGAGGAGTCCAGTCAGTTTATAAACAGAGAGAGAGAGAGAGAGGAGTCCAGTCAGTTTATAAAGAGAGAGAGAGAGTGAGGAGTCCAGTCAGTTTATAAACAGAGAGAGAGAGAGAGAGAGGAGTCCAGTCAGTTTATGAAGAGAGAGAGAGAGAGATGAGGAGTCCAGTCAGTTTGTGAAGAGAGAGAGAGAGAGAATGAGAAGTCCAGTCAGTTTATGAAGAGAGAGAGAGAGAGATGAGGAGTCCAGTCAGTTTATAGAGAGTGAGGAGTCCAGTCAGTTTATGCAGAGAGAGAGAGTGAAGGGTCCAGTCAGTTTATAAAGAGAGAGTGAGGAGTCCAGTCAGTTTATAAAGAGTGAGGAGTCCAGTCAGTTTATGCAGAGAGAGAGTGTGAAGGGTCCAGTCAGTTTATAAAGAGAGAGTGAGGAGTCCAGTCAGTTTATAAAGAGAGTGAGGAGTCCAGTCAGTTTATAAAGAGAGAGAGAAAGTGAGGAGTCCAGTCAGTTTATAAAGAGAGAGAGAGAGTGAGGAGTCCAGTCAGTTTATAAAGAGAGTGAGGAATCCAGTCAGTTTATGAAGAGAGAGAGACAGAGAGTGAGGAGTCCAGTCAGTTCATAAAGAGAGAGAGAGAGTGAGGAGTCCAGTCAGTGTATAAAGAGAGACAAAGAGTGAGGAGTCCAGACAGTTTGTAAAGAGAGAGAGAGTGAGGAGTCCAGTCAGTTTATACAGAGAGAGATAGAGAGTGAAGAGTCCAGTCAGTTTATACAGAGAGAGAAAGTAAGGAGTCCAGTCAGTTTATAAAGAGAGGGAGAGTGAGGAGTCCAGTCAGTTTATACAGAGAGAGAAAGTGAGGAGTCCAGTCAGTTTATAAAGAGAGGGAGAGTGAGGAGTCCAGTCAGTTTATACAGAGAGTGAGAGTGAGGAGTCCAGTCAGTTTATAAAGAGAGTGAGGTGTCCAGTCTGTTTATAAAGAGAGTGAGGTGTCCATGTCAGTTTATAAAGAGTGAGGAGTCCAGTCAGTTTATAAAGAGTGAGGAATCCAGTCAGTTTATAAAGAGTGAGGAGTCCAGTCAGTTTATAAAGAGTGAGGAGTCCAGTCTGTTTATAAAGAGAGAGAGTGAGGAGTCCAGTCAGTTTATACAGAGAGAGGAAGAGAGTGAGGAGTCCAGTCAGTTTACAAAGAGAGTGAGGAGTCCAGTCTGTTTATAAAGAGAGAGAGTGAGGAGTCCAGTCAGTTTATAAAGAGTGAGGAGTGCAGTCAGTTTATAAAGAGAGTGAGGAGTCCAGTCAGTTTATAAAGAGTGAGGAGTGCAGTCAGTTTATAAAGAGAGTGAGGAGTCCAGTCAGTTTATAAAGAGAGAGAGAGAGTGAGGAGTCCGGTCAGTTTATAAAGAGAGTGAGAGAGAGAGAGAGTGAGGAGTCCAGTCAGTTTATAACGAGAGACAAAGAGTGAGGAGTCCAGTCAGTTTGTAAAGAGAGTGAGAGTGAGGAGTCCAGTCAGTTTATGCAGAGAGAGATAGAGAGTGACGAGTCCAAACAGTTTATACAGAGAGAGAAAGTGAGGAGTCCAGTCAGTTTATAAAGAGAGAGAGAGTGAAGAGTCCAATCAGTTTATAAAGAGAGAGAGAGTGAGGATTCCAGTCAGTTTATACAGAGAGAGAGAGTGAGGAGTCCAGTCAGTTTATGCAGTGAGAGAGAGTGAAGGGTCCAGTCAGTTTATAAAGAGAGAGTGAGGAGTCCAGTCAGTTTATAAAGAGAGTGAGGAGTCCAGTCAGTTTATAAAGAGAGTGAGGAGTCCAGTCAGTTTATAAAGAGAGAGAGAGAGAGAGAGAGTGAGGAGTCCAGTCAGTTTATAAAGAGAGTGAGGAGTCCAGTCATTTTATAAAGAGAGAGAGAGAGTGAGGAGTCCAGTCAGTTTATACAGAGAGAGAGAGAGTGAGGTGTCCACTCAGTTTACAAAGAGAGTGAGGAGTCCAGTCAGTTTATAAAGAGAGACAAAGAGTGAGGAGTCCAGTCAGTTTGTAAAGAGAGAGAGTGAGGAGTCCAGTCAGTTTATAAAGAGAGGGAGAGTGAGGAGTCCAGTCAGTTTATAAAGAGAGTGAGGGTGAGGAGTCCAGTCAGTTTATAAACAGAGAGAGAAAGTGAGGAGTCCACTCAGTTTATAAAGAGAGAGAGTGAGGAGTCCAGTCATTTTATACAGAGAGAGATAGAGAGTGAAGAGTCCAAACAGTTTATACAGAGAGAGAAAGTGTGGAGTCCAGTCAGTTTATAAAGAGAGAGATAGAGAGTGAAGAGTCCAATCAGTTTATAAAGAGAGAGAGAGTGTGGAGTCCAGTCAGTTTATAAAGAGTGAGGAGTCCAGTCAGTTTATAAAGAGTGAGGAGTCCAGTCAGTTTATAAAGAGAGTGAGGAGTCCAGTCAGTTTATAAACAGAGAGAAAGTGAGGAGTCCAGTCAGTTTATAAAGAGAGAGAGTGAGGAGTCCAGTCAGTTTTTCAGAGAGAGAAAGAGAGGAGTCCAGTCAGTTTATAAAGACAGAGAGAGAGTGAGGTGTCCAGTCAGTTTACAAAGAGAGTGAGGAGTCCAGTCAGTTTATAATGAGAGAGAGTGAGGAGTCCAGTCATTTTATACACAGAGATAGAGTGAGGAGTCCAGTCAGTTTATAAAGAGAGAGAGAGAGTGAGGAGTCCAGTCAGTTTATAAAGAGAGCGAGAGAGAAAGTGAGGAGTCCAGTCAGTTTATAAAGAGAGAGAGAGAGAGAGTGAGGAGTCCAGTCAGTTTATACAGAGAGAGAGAATGAGGAGTCCAGTCAGTTTGTAAAGAGAGAGAGAGTGAGGAGTCCAGTCAGTTTATAAAGAGAGAGAGAGAGAGAGAGAGAGTGAAGAGTCCAGTCAGTTTATACAGAGAGAGATAGAGAGTGTGGAGTCCAGTCAGTTTATAAAGAGAGACAAAGAGTCAGGAGTCCAGTCAGTTTGTAAAGAGAGAGAGAGTGAGGAGTCCAGTCTGTTTATACAGAGAGAGAGAGAGTGAAGCGTCCAGTCAGTTTATAAAGAGAGAGTGAGGAGTCCAGTCAGTTTATAAAGAGAGTGAGGAGTCCAGTCAGTTTATACAGAGAGAGAGAGAGAGTGAGGAGTCCAGTCATTTTATACAGAGAGAGAAAGTGAGAAGTCTAGTCAGTTTATACAGAGAGAGAGAGAGAGAGTGAGGAATCCAGTCAGTTTATAAAGAGTGAGGAGTCCAGTCAATTTATAAACAGAGAGAGAGAGTGAGAAGTCCAATCAGTTTATACAGAGAGAGAGAGAGAGAGAGAGAGTGAGGAGTCCAGTCAGTTTATGCAGAGAGAGAGAGTGAGGATTCCAGTCAGTTTATACAGAGAGAGAGAGTGAAGGGTCCAGTCAGTTTATAAACAGAGAGTGAGGATTCCAGTCAGTTTATAAAGAGAGTGACGAGTCCAGTCAGGTAATACAGAGAGAGAAAGTATGGAGTCCAGTCAGTTTATAAAGAGAGAGAGAAAGTGAGGAGTCCAGTCAGTTTATAAAGAGAGTGAGGAGTCCAGTCAGTTTATAAAGAGAGAGAGATAGAGTGAGGAGTCCAGTCAGTTTATAAAGAGAGTGTGGAGTCCAGTCAGTTTATAAGGAGAGTGAGGAGTCCAGTCAGTTTATAAAGAGAGTGAGGAGTCCAGTCAGTTTATAAAGAGAGTGAGGAGTCCAGTCAGTTTATAAAGAGTGAAGAGTCCAGTCAGTTTATAAAGAGAGTGAGGAGTCCAGTCAGTTTATAAAGAGAGAGAGTGAGGACTCCAGTCAGTTTAGAAAGAGAGAGAGTGAGGAGTCCAGTCAGTTTATACAGAGAGAGAGTGAGTGAGGAGTCCAGTCAGTTTATAAAGAGAGAGAGAGAGTGAGGAATCGAGTCAGTTTATAAAGAGAGTGAGGAGTCCAGTCAGTTTATAAAGAGAGTGAGGAGTCCAGTCAGTTTTTCAGAGAGAGAAAGAGAGGAGTCCAGTCAGTTTACAAAGAGAGTGAGGAGTCCAGTCAGTTTATAATGAGAGAGTGAGGAGTCCAGTCATTTTATACACAGAGATAGAGTGAGGAGTCCAGTCAGTTTATAAAGAGAGTGAGGACTCCAGCCAGTTTATAAAGAGAGAGAGAAAGTGAGGAGTCCAGTCAGTTTATACAGAGAGAGAGAGAGTGAGGAGTCCAGTCAGTTTATAAAGAGAGAGAGAGAGAGAGAGTGAGGAGTCCAGTCAGTTTGTAAAGAGAGAGAGAGTGAGGAGTCCAGTCAGTTTATAAAGAGAGAGAGAGAGAGTGAGGAGTCCAGTCAGTTTATAAAGAGAGAGAGAGTGAGGAGTCCAGTCTGTTTATACAGAGAGAGAGAGAGAGTGAAGCGTCCAGTCAGTTTATAAAGAGAGAGTGAGGAGTCCAGTCAGTTTATAAAGAGAGTGAGGAGTCCAGTCAGTTTATACAGAGAGAGAAAGTGAGGAGTCCAGTCAGTTTATAAAGAGAGTGAGGAGTCCAGTCAGTTTATAAAGAGTGAAGAGTCCAGTCAGTTTATAAAGAGAGTGAGGAGTCCAGTCAGTTTATAAAGAGAGAGAGTGAGGACTCCAGTCAGTTTAGAAAGAGAGAGAGTGAGGAGTCTAGTCAGTTTATACAGAGAGAGAGAGAGTGAGGAATCGAGTCAGTTTATAAAGAGAGTGAGGAGTCCAGTCAGTTTATAAAGAGAGTGAGGAGTCCAGTCAGTTTTTCAGAGAGAGAAAGAGAGGAGTCCAGTCAGTTTACAAAGAGAGTGAGGAGTCCAGTCAGTTTATAATGAGAGAGAGTGAGGAGTCCAGTCATTTTATACACAGAGATAGAGTGAGGAGTCCAGTCAGTTTATAAAGAGAGTGAGGAGTCCAGTCAGTTTATAAAGAGAGAGAGAAAGTGAGGAGTCCAGTCAGTTTATACAGAGAGAGAGAGAGTGAGGAGTCCAGTCAGTTTATAAAGAGAGAGAGAGAGAGAGAGAGTGAGGAGTCCAGTCAGTATGTAAAGAGAGAGAGAGTGAGGAGTCCAGTCAGTTTATAAAGAGAGAGAGAGAGAGTGAGGAGTCCAGTCAGTTTATAAAGAGAGAGAGAGTGAGGAGTCCAGTCTGTTTATACAGAGAGAGAGAGAGAGTGAAGCGTCCAGTCAGTTTATAAAGAGAGAGTGAGGAGTCCAGTCAGTTTATAAAGAGAGTTAGGAGTCCAGTCAGTTTATACAGAGAGAGAAAGTGAGGAGTCCAGTCAGTTTATAAAGAGAGAGAGACAGTGAGGAGTCCAGACAGTTTATACAGAGAGAGAAAGTGAGAAGTCCAGTCAGTTTATACAGAGAGAGAGAGAGAGAGTGAGGAATCCAGTCAGTTTATAAAGAGTGAGGAGTCCAGTCAATTTATAAACAGAGAGAGAGAGTGAGGACTCCAATCAGTTTATACAGAGAGAGAGAGAGTGAGGAGTCCAGTCAGTTTATACAGAGAGAGAGAGAGTGAAGGGTCCAGTCAGTTTATAAAGAGAGAGTGAGGATTCCAGTCAGTTTATAAAGAGAGTGAGGAGTCCAGTCAGTTTATACAGAGAGAGAAAGTGAGGAATCCAGTCAGTCTATAAAGAGAGAGAGAGAGTGAGGAGTCCAGTCAGTTTATAAGAGAGAGAGAGAGAGTGAGGAGTCCAGTCAGTTTATGCAGAGAGAGAGAGTGAAGGGTCCAGTCAGTTTATAAAGAGAGTGAGGAGTCCAGTCAGTTTATACAGAGAGAGAAAGTGAGGAGTCCAGTCAGTCTATAAAGAGAGAGAGAGAGTGAGGAGTCCAGTCAGTTTACACAGAGAGAGAAAGTATGGAGTCCAGTCAGTTTATAAAGAGAGAGAGAGAGTGAGGAGTCCAGTCAGTCTATAAAGAGAGAGAGAGAGTGAGGAGTCCAGTCAGTTTACACAGAGAGAGAAAGTATGAGGAGTCCAGTCAGTTTATAAAGAGAGAGAGAGAGTGAGGAGTCCAGTCAGTCTATGAAGAGAGAGAGAGAGTGAGGAGTCCAGTCAGTTTATAAAGAGAGTGGGGTGTCCATGTCAGTTTATAACGAGAGATAGAGAGAGTGAGGAGTCCAGTCAGTTTATAAAGAGTGAGGAGTCCAGTCAGTTTATAAAGAGACTGAGGAGTCCAGTCAGTTTTTAAGAGAGAGAAAGAGAGGAGTCCAGTCAGTTTACAAAGAGAGTGAGGAGTCCAGTCAGTTTATAAAGAGAGAGAGAGAGAGTGAGGAGTCCAGTCAGTTTATAAAGAGACTGAGGAGTCCAGTCAGTTTTTCAGAGAGAGAAAGAGAGGAGTCCAGTCAGTTTACAAAGAGAGTGAGGAGTCCAGTCAGTTTATAAAGAGAGTGAGGAGTCCAGTCAGTTTATAAACAGAGAGAGAGAGTGAGGACTCCAATCAGTTTATAAAGAGGGAGAGAGAGTGAGGAGTCCAGTCAGTTTATAAACAGAGAGAGAATGAGAAGTCCAGTCAGTTTATGAAGAGAGAGAGAGAGAGATGAGGAGTCCAGTCAGTTTATAAAGAGAGTGAGGAGGCCAGTCAGTTTATAAAGAGAGAGAGAGAGAGTGAGGAGTCCAGTCAGTTTATACAGAGAGAGAGAGTGAGCAGTCCGGTCAGTTTATAAAGACAGAGAGAGAGAGTGAGGAGTCCAGTCAGTTTATACAGAGAGACAAAGAGTGAGGAGTCAAGTCAGTTTGTAAAGAGAGAGAGAGTGAAGAGTCCAGTCATTTTATGAAGAGAGAGAGAGAGAGAGAGAGAGAGGAGTCCAGTCAGTTTATACCGAGAGAGATAGAGAGTGAAGAGTCCAATCAGTTTATACACAGAGAGAAAGTGAGGAGTCCAGTCAGTTTATAAAGAGAGAGAGAGTGAGGAGTCCAGTCAGTTTATGCAGAGACAGAGAGTGAAGGGTCCAGTCAGTTTATAAAGAGAGAGTGAGGAGTCCAGTCAGTTTATAAAGAGAGTGAGGAGTCCAGTCAGTTTATGAAGAGAGAGTGAGGAGTCCAGTCAGTTTATACACAGAGATAGAGTGAGGAGTCCAGTCAGTTTATAAAGAGAGTGAGGAGTCCAGTCAGTTTATAAAGAGAGAGAGAGAGTGAGGAGTCCAGTCGGTTTATACAGAGAGAGAGAGAGTGAGGAGTCCAGTCAGTTTATAAAGAGAGAGAGAGAGAGAGAGTGAGGAGTCCAGTCAGTTTATAAAGAGAGAGAGAGAGAGAGAGTGAGGAGTCCAGTCAGATTATACAGAGAGAGATAGAGTGTGAAGAGTCCAGTCAGTTCATACAGAGAGAGAGAGAGAGAGTGAGGATTCCAGTCAGTTTATAAAGAGAGAGAGAGTGAGGAGTCCAGTCAGTTTATACAGAGAGAGAGAGTGAGGAGTCCAGTCAGTTTATAAAGAGAGTGAGGAGTCCAGTCAGTTGATACAGAGAGAGAGAGTGAGGAGTCCAGTCAGTTTATGCAGAGAGTGAGAGTGAAGGGTCCAGTCAGTTTATAAAGAGAGTGGGTAGTCCAGTCAGTTTATGAAGAGAGAGTGAGGAGTCCAGTCAGTTTATAAAGAGAGTGAGGAGTCCAGTCAGTTTATACAGAGAGAGAAAGTGAGGAGTCCAGTCAGTTTGTAAAGAGAGAGATAGTGAGGAGTCCAGTCAGTTTATACAGAGAGAGAGAGTGAAGGGTCCAGTCAGTTTATAAAGAGAGAGTGAGGAGTCCAGTCTGTTTATACAGAGAGAGAAAGTGAGGAGTCCAGTCAGTTTATAAAGAGAAAGAGAGTGAGGAGTCCAGTCAGTTTATACAGAGAGAGAGAGTGAGGAGTCCAGCCAGTTTATAAAGAGAGTGAGGAGTCCAGTCAGTTGATACAGAGAGAGAGAGTGAGGAGTCCAGTCAGTTTATGCAGAGAGTGAGAGTGAAGGGTCCAGTCAGTTTATAAAGAGAGTGGGTAGTCCAGTCAGTTTATGAAGAGAGAGTGAGGAGTCCAGTCAGTTTATAAAGAGAGTGAGGAGTCCAGTCAGTTTATAAAGAGAGAGAGAGAGTGAGGAGTCCAGTCAGTTTATCCAGAGAGAGAAAGTGAGGAGTCCAGTCAGTTTATACAGAGAGAGAGAAAGTGAGGAGTCCAGTCAGTTTATAAAGAGAGAGAGAGAGTGAGGAGTCCAGTCAGTTTATACAGAGAGAGATAGAGAGTGAAGAGTCCAGTCAGTTTATACAGAGAGAGAAAGTGAGGAGTCCAGTCAGTTTATAAAGAGAGAGAGAGTGAGGAGTCCAGTCAGTTTATGCAGAGAGAGAGAGTGAAGGGTCCAGTCAGTTTATAAAGAGAGAGTGAGGACTCCAGTCAGTTTATAAAGAGAGTGAGGAGTCCAGTCAGTTTATGAAGAGAGAGTGAGGAATCCGGTCAGTTTATAAAGAGAGTGAGGAGTCCAGTCAGTTTATACAGAGAGAGAAAGAGAGGAGTCCAGTCTGTTTATAAATAAAGTGAGGAGTCCAGTCAGTTTATAAAGAGAGTGAGAGAGAGTGAGGAATCCAGTCAGTTTATAAAGAGAGAGAGAGAGTGAGGAGTCCAGTCGGTTTATACAGAGAGAGAGAGAGTGAGGAGTCCAGTCAGTTTATAAAGAGAGAGAGAGTGAGGAGTCCAGTCAGTTTATGCAGAGAGAGAGAGTGAAGGGTCCAGTCAGTTTATAAAGAGAGAGTGAGGACTCCAGTCAGTTTATAAAGAGAGTGAGGAGTCCAGTCAGTTTATGAAGAGAGAGTGAGGAATCCAGTCAGTTTATAAAGAGAGTGAGGAGTCCAGTCAGTTTATACAGAGAGAGAAAGAGAGGAGTCCAGTCTGTTTATAAATAAAGTGAGGAGTCCAGTCAGTTTATAAAGAGAGTGAGAGAGACTGAGGAATCCAGTCAGTTTATAAAGAGAGAGAGAGAGAGTGAGGAGTCCAGTCGGTTTATACAGAGAGAGAGAGTGTGAGGAGTCCAGTCAGTTTATAAAGAGAGAGAGAGCGAGAGTGAGGAATCCAGTCAGTTTATAAAGAGAGAGAGAGAGTGAGGAGTCCAGTCAGATTATACAGAGAGAGATAGAGAGTGAAGAGTCCAGTCAGTTCATACAGAGAGAGAGAGAGAGAGTGAGGAGTCCAGTCAGTTTATAATGAGAGTGAGGTGTCCAGTCAGTTTATAAAGAGAGTGAGAGAGAGTGAGGAGTCCAGTAAGTTTATAAAGAGAGTGAGGTGTCCAGTCAGTTTATAAAGAGAGTGAGGTGTCCAGTCAGTTTATAAAGAGAGTGAGGTGTCCAGGTCAGTTTATAAAGAGAGATAGAGAGAGAGAGGAGTCCAGTCAGTTTATAAAGAGTGAGGAGTCCAGTCAGTTTATAAAGAGTGAGGAGTCCAGTCAGTTGCTAAAGAGAGTGAGGAGTCCAGTCTGTTTATAAACAGAGAGAGAGAGTGAGGACTTTAATCAGTTTATAAAGAAAGAGAGAGTGAGCAGTCCAGTCAGTTTATAAACATAGAGAGAATGAGGAGTCCAGTCAGTTTATAAATAGAGAGAGAGAGAGAGTGAGGAGTCCAGTCATTTTATAAAGCGAGTGAGGAGTCCAGTCAGTTTATAAAGAGAGAGAGAGAGACAGTGAGGAGTCCAGTCAGTTTATAAAGAGAGACAAAGAGTGAGGAGTCCAGTCAGTTTGTAAAGAGAGAGAGAGAGTGAGGAGTCCAGTCAGTTTTTCAAGAGAGAGAGAGAGAGTGAGGAGTCCAGTCAGTTTATACAGAGGGAGATAGAGAGTGAGGAGTCCAGTCAGTTTATACAGAGAGAGAGAGAGTGAGGAGTCCAGTCAGTTTATACAGAGAGAGAGAGTGAAGTGTCCAGTCAGTTTATAAAGAGAGAGTGAGGAGTCCAGTCAGTTTATAAAGAGAGTGAGTCCAGTCAGTTTACACAGAGAGAGAAAGTGAGGAGTCCAATCAGTTTATAAAGAGAGAGAGAGAGTGAGGAGTCCAGTCAGTTTATACAGAGACAGAAAGTGACGAGTCCAGTCAGTTTATAAAGAGAGAGAGTGAGTTGTCCAGTCAGTTTATAAAGAGAGAGAGAGAGAGAGTGAGGAGTCCAGTCAGTTTATAAAGAGAGTGAGGAGTCCTGTCAGTTGATACAGAGAGAGAGAGTGAGGAGTCCAGTCAGTTTATAAAGAGAGAGAGAGTGAGGAGTCCAGTCAGTTTATACAGAGAGAGTGAGGAGTCCAGTCAGTTTATAAAGAGAGTGAGGAGTCCAGTCAGTTGATACAGAGAGAGAGAGTGAGGAGTCCAGTCAGTTTATGCAGAGAGTGAGAGTGAAGGGTCCAGTCAGTTTATAAAGAGAGTGAGGAGTCCAGTCAGTTTATACACAGAGAGAAAGTGAGGAGTCCAGTCAGTTTGTAAAGAGAGAGAGAGTGAGGAGTCCAGTCAGTTTATACAGAGAGAGAGAGTGAAGGGTCCAGTCAGTTTATAAACAGAGAGTGAGGAGTCCAGTCTGTTTATACAGAGAGAGAAAGTGAGGAGTCCAGTCATTTTATAAGGAGAGAGAGAGAGTGAGGAGTCCAGTCAGTTTATACAGAGAGAGAAAGTGAGGAGTCCAGTCAGTTTATAAAGAGAGAGAGAGAGTGAGGAGTCCAGTCAGTTTCTACAGAGAGAGAAAGTGAGGAGTCCAGTCAGTTTATAAAGAGAGTGGGGAGTCCAGTCAGTTTATAAAGTGAGTGAGGAGTCCAGTCATTTTATAAAGAGAGCGAGAGAGTGAGGAGTCCAGTCAGTTTATACAGAGAGAGAGAGTGAAGGGTCCAGTCAGTTTATAAAGAGAGAGTGAGGAGTCCAGTCTGTTTATACAGAGAGAGAAAGTGAGGTGTCCAGTCAGTTTATAAAGAGAGAGAGAGAGTGAGGAGTCCAGTCAGTTTATACAGAGAGAGAAAGTGAGAAGTCCAGTCAGTTTATACAGAGAGAGAGAGAGAGTGTGGAATCCAGTCAGTTTATAAAGAGTGAGGAGTCCAGTCAATTTATAAACAGAGAGAGAGAGTGAGAAGTCCAATCAGTTTATACAGAGAGAGAGAGAGAGAGAGTGAGGAGTCCCGTCAGTTTATGCAGAGAGAGAGAGTGAGGATTCCAGTCAGTTTATACAGAGAGAGAGAGTGAAGGGTCCAGTCAGTTTATAAACAGAGAGTGAGGATTCCAGTCAGTTTATAAAGAGAGTGACGAGTCCAGTCAGTTTATACAGAGAGAGAAAGTATGGAGTCCAGTCAGTTTATAAAGAGAGAGAGAAAGTGAGGAGTCCAGTCAGTTTATAAAGAGAGTGAGGAGTCTAGTCAGTTTATAAAGAGAGAGAGATAGAGTGAGGAGTCCAGTCAGTTTATAAAGAGAGTGTGGAGTCCAGTCAGTTTATAAGGAGAGTGAGGAGTCCAGTCAGTTTATAAAGAGAGTGAGGAGTCCAGTCAGTTTATAAAGAGAGTGAGGAGTCCAGTCAGTTTATAAAGAGTGAAGAGTCCAGTCAGTTTATAAAGAGAGTGAGGAGTCCAGTCAGTTTATAAAGAGAGAGAGAGAGACAGTGAGGAGTCCAGTCAGTTTATAAAGAGAGACAAAGAGTGAGGAGTCCAGTCAGTTTGTAAAGAGAGAGAGAGAGTGAGGAGTCCAGTCAGTTTTTCAAGAGAGAGAGAGAGAGTGAGGAGTCCAGTCAGTTTATACAGAGGGAGATAGAGAGTGAGGAGTCCAGTCAGTTTATACAGAGAGAGAGAGAGTGAGGAGTCCAGTCAGTTTATACAGAGAGAGAGAGTGAAGTGTCCAGTCAGTTTATAAAGAGAGAGTGAGGAGTCCAGTCAGTTTATAAAGAGAGTGAGTCCAGTCAGTTTACACAGAGAGAGAAAGTGAGGAGTCCAATCAGTTTATAAAGAGAGAGAGAGAGTGAGGAGTCCAGTCAGTTTATACAGAGACAGAAAGTGACGAGTCCAGTCAGTTTATAAAGAGAGAGAGTGAGTTGTCCAGTCAGTTTATAAAGAGAGAGAGAGAGAGAGTGAGGAGTCCAGTCAGTTTATAAAGAGAGAGAGAGAGAGAGTGAGGAGTCCAGTCAGTTTATAAAGAGAGAGAGAGAGTGAGGAGTCCAGTCAGATTATACAGAGAGAGATAGAGAGTGAAGAGTCCAGTCAGTTCATACAGAGAGAGAGAGAGTGAGGAGTCCAGTCAGTTTATAAAGAGAGAGAGAGTGAGGAGTCCAGTCAGTTTATACAGAGAGAGAGAGTGAGGAGTCCAGTCAGTTTATAAAGAGAGTGAGGAGTCCTGTCAGTTGATACAGAGAGAGAGAGTGAGGAGTCCAGTCAGTTTATAAAGAGAGAGAGAGTGAGGAGTCCAGTCAGTTTATACAGAGAGAGTGAGGAGTCCAGTCAGTTTATAAAGAGAGTGAGGAGTCCAGTCAGTTGATACAGAGAGAGAGAGTGAGGAGTCCAGTCAGTTTATGCAGAGAGTGAGAGTGAAGGGTCCAGTCAGTTTATAAAGAGAGTGGGGAGTCCAGTCAGTTTATGAAGAGAGAGTGAGGAGTCCAGTCATTTTTTAAAGAGAGTGAGGAGTCCAGTCAGTTTATACACAGAGAGAAAGTGAGGAGTCCAGTCAGTTTGTAAAGAGAGAGAGAGTGAGGAGTCCAGTCAGTTTATACAGAGAGAGAGAGTGAAGGGTCCAGTCAGTTTATAAAGAGAGAGTGAGGAGTCCAGTCTGTTTATACAGAGAGAGAAAGTGAGGAGTCCAGTCATTTTATAAGGAGAGAGAGAGAGTGAGGAGTCCAGTCAGTTTATACAGAGAGAGAAAGTGAGGAGTCCAGTCAGTTTATAAAGAGAGAGAGAGAGTGAGGAGTCCAGTCAGTTTATACAGAGAGAGAAAGTGAGGAGTCCAGTCAGTGTATAAAGAGAGTGGGGAGTCCAGTCAGTTTATAAAGTGAGTGAGGAGTCCAGTCATTTTATAAAGAGAGCGAGAGAGTGAGGAGTCCAGTCAGTTTATACAGAGAGAGAGAGTGAAGGGTCCAGTCAGTTTATAAAGAGAGAGTGAGGAGTCCAGTCTGTTTATACAGAGAGAGAAAGTGAGGTGTCCAGTCAGTTTATAAAGAGAGAGAGAGAGTGAGGAGTCCAGTCAGTTTATACAGAGAGAGAAAGTGAGGTGTCCAGTCAGTTTATAAAGAGAGAGAGAGAGTGAGGAGTCCAGTCAGTTTATACAGAGAGAGAAAGTGAGAAGTCCAGTCAGTTTATACAGAGAGAGAGAGAGAGAGTGAGGAATCCAGTCAGTTTATAAAGAGTGAGGAGTCCAGTCAATTTATAAACAGAGAGAGAGAGTGAGAAGTCCAATCAGTTTATACAGAGAGAGAGAGAGAGAGAGTGAGGAGTCCAGTCAGTTTATGCAGAGAGAGAGAGTGAGGATTCCAGTCAGTTTATACAGAGAGAGAGAGTGAAGGGTCCAGTCAGTTTATAAACAGAGAGTGAGGATTCCAGTCAGTTTATAAAGAGAGTGACGAGTCCAGTCAGTTTATACAGAGAGAGAGAAAGTGAGGAGTCCAGTCAGTTTATAAAGAGAGTGAGGAGTCTAGTCAGTTTATAAAGAGAGAGAGATAGAGTGAGGAGTCCAGTCAGTTTATAAAGAGAGTGTGGAGTCCAGTCAGTTTATAAGGAGAGTGAGGAGTCCAGTCAGTTTATAAAGAGAGTGAGGAGTCCAGTCAGTTTATAAAGAGAGTGAGGAGTCCAGTCAGTTTATAAAGAGTGAAGAGTCCAGTCAGTTTATAAAGAGAGTGAGGAGTCCAGTCAGTTTATAAAGAGAGAGAGAGAGACAGTGAGGAGTCCAGTCAGTTTATAAAGAGAGACAAAGAGTGAGGAGTCCAGTCAGTTTGTAAAGAGAGAGAGAGAGTGAGGAGTCCAGTCAGTTTTTCAAGAGAGAGAGAGAGAGTGAGGAGTCCAGTCAGTTTATACAGAGGGAGATAGAGAGTGAGGAGTCCAGTCAGTTTATACAGAGAGAGAGAGAGTGAGGAGTCCAGTCAGTTTATACAGAGAGAGAGAGTGAAGTGTCCAGTCAGTTTATAAAGAGAGAGTGAGGAGTCCAGTCAGTTTATAAAGAGAGTGAGTCCAGTCAGTTTACACAGAGAGAGAAAGTGAGGAGTCCAATCAGTTTATAAAGAGAGAGAGAGAGTGAGGAGTCCAGTCAGTTTATACAGAGACAGAAAGTGACGAGTCCAGTCAGTTTATAAAGAGAGAGAGTGAGTTGTCCAGTCAGTTTATAAAGAGAGAGAGAGAGAGAGTGAGGAGTCCAGTCAGTTTATAAAGAGAGAGAGAGAGAGAGTGAGGAGTCCAGTCAGTTTATAAAGAGAGAGAGAGAGTGAGGAGTCCAGTCAGATTATACAGAGAGAGATAGAGAGTGAAGAGTCCAGTCAGTTCATACAGAGAGAGAGAGAGAGAGTGAGGAGTCCAGTCAGTTTATAAAGAGAGAGAGAGTGAGGAGTCCAGTCAGTTTATACAGAGAGAGAGAGTGAGGAGTCCAGTCAGTTTATAAAGAGAGTGAGGAGTCCTGTCAGTTGATACAGAGAGAGAGAGTGAGGAGTCCAGTCAGTTTATAAAGAGAGAGAGAGTGAGGAGTCCAGTCAGTTTATACAGAGAGAGTGAGGAGTCCAGTCAGTTTATAAAGAGAGTGAGGAGTCCAGTCAGTTGATACAGAGAGAGAGAGTGAGGAGTCCAGTCAGTTTATGCAGAGAGTGAGAGTGAAGGGTCCAGTCAGTTTATAAAGAGAGTGGGGAGTCCAGTCAGTTTATGAAGAGAGAGTGAGGAGTCCAGTCATTTTTTAAAGAGAGTGAGGAGTCCAGTCAGTTTATACACAGAGAGAAAGTGAGGAGTCCAGTCAGTTTGTAAAGAGAGAGAGAGTGAGGAGTCCAGTCAGTTTATACAGAGAGAGAGAGTGAAGGGTCCAGTCAGTTTATAAAGAGAGAGTGAGGAGTCCAGTCTGTTTATACAGAGAGAGAAAGTGAGGAGTCCAGTCATTTTATAAGGAGAGAGAGAGAGTGAGGAGTCCAGTCAGTTTATACAGAGAGAGAAAGTGAGGAGTCCAGTCAGTTTATAAAGAGAGAGAGAGAGTGAGGAGTCCAGTCAGTTTATACAGAGAGAGAAAGTGAGGAGTCCAGTCAGTTTATAAAGAGAGTGGGGAGTCCAGTCAGTTTATAAAGTGAGTGAGGAGTCCAGTCATTTTATAAAGAGAGCGAGAGAGTGAGGAGTCCAGTCAGTTTATACAGAGAGAGAGAGTGAAGGGTCCAGTCAGTTTATAAAGAGAGAGTGAGGAGTCCAGTCTGTTTATACAGAGAGAGAAAGTGAGGTGTCCAGTCAGTTTATAAAGAGAGAGAGAGAGTGAGGAGTCCAGTCAGTTTATACAGAGAGAGAAAGTGAGGTGTCCAGTCAGTTTATAAAGAGAGAGAGAGAGTGAGGAGTCCAGTCAGTTTATACAGAGAGAGAAAGTGAGAAGTCCAGTCAGTTTATACAGAGAGAGAGAGAGAGAGTGAGGAATCCAGTCAGTTTATAAAGAGTGAGGAGTCCAGTCAATTTATAAACAGAGAGAGAGAGTGAGAAGTCCAATCAGTTTATACAGAGAGAGAGAGAGAGAGAGTGAGGAGTCCAGTCAGTTTATGCAGAGAGAGAGAGTGAGGATTCCAGTCAGTTTATACAGAGAGAGAGAGTGAAGGGTCCAGTCAGTTTATAAACAGAGAGTGAGGATTCCAGTCAGTTTATAAAGAGAGTGACGAGTCCAGTCAGTTTATACAGAGAGAGAAAGTATGGAGTCCAGTCAGTTTAAAAAGAGAGAGAGAAAGTGAGGAGTCCAGTCAGTTTATAAAGAGAGTGAGGAGTCTAGTCAGTTTATAAAGAGAGAGAGATAGAGTGAGGAGTCCAGTCAGTTTATAAAGAGAGTGTGGAGTCCAGTCAGTTTATAAGGAGAGTGAGGAGTCCAGTCAGTTTATAAAGAGAGTGAGGAGTCCAGTCAGTTTATAAAGAGAGTGAGGAGTCCAGTCAGTTTATAAAGAGTGAAGAGTCCAGTCAGTTTATAAAGAGAGTGAGGAGTCCAGTCAGTTTATAAAGAGAGAGAGTGAGGACTCCAGTCAGTTTAGAAAGAGAGAGAGTGAGGAGTCCAGTCAGTTTATACAGAGAGAGAGAGAGTGAGGAGTCCAGTCAGTTTAAAAAGAGAGAGAGAGAGTGAGGAATCGAGTCAGTTTATAAAGAGAGTGAGGAGTCCAGTCAGTTTATAAAGAGAGTGAGGAGTCCAGTCAGTTTTTCAGAGAGAGAAAGAGAGGAGTCCAGTCAGTTTACAAAGAGAGTGAGGAGTCCAGTCAGTTTATAATGAGAGAGTGAGGAGTCCAGTCATTTTATACACAGAGATAGAGTGAGGAGTCCAGTCAGTTTATAAAGAGAGTGAGGACTCCAGCCAGTTCATAAAGAGAGAGAGAAAGTGAGGAGTCCAGTCAGTTTATACAGAGAGAGAGAGAGTGAGGAGTCCAGTCAGTTTATAAAGAGAGAGAGAGAGAGAGTGAGGAGTCCAGTCAGTTTATAAAGAGAGAGAGAGTGAGGAGTCCAGTCTGTTTATACAGAGAGAGAGAGAGAGTGAAGCGTCCAGTCAGTTTATAAAGAGAGAGTGAGGAGTCCAGTCAGTTTATAAAGAGAGTGAGGAGTCCAGTCAGTTTATACAGAGAGAGAAAGTGAGGAGTCCAGTCAGTTTATAAAGAGAGTGAGGAGTCCAGTCAGTTTATAAAGAGTGAAGTGTCCAGTCAGTTTATAAAGAGAGTGAGGAGTCCAGTCAGTTTATAAAGAGAGAGAGTGAGGACTCCAGTCAGTTTAGAAAGAGAGAGAGTGAGGAGTCCAGTCAGTTTATACAGAGAGAGAGAGAGTGATGAGTAAAGTCAGTTTATAAAGAGAGAGAGAGAGTGAGGAATCGAGTCAGTTTATAAAGAGAGTGAGGAGTCCAGTCAGTTTATAAAGAGAGTGAGGAGTCCAGTCAGTTTTTCAGAGAGAGAAAGAGAGGAGTCCAGTCAGTTTACAAAGAGAGTGAGGAGTCCAGTCAGTTTATAATGAGAGAGAGTGAGGAGTCCAGTCATTTTATACACAGAGATAGAGTGAGGAGTCCAGTCAGTTTATAATGAGAGTGAGGAGTCCAGTCAGTTTATAAAGAGAGAGAGAAAGTGAGGAGTCCAGTCAGTTTATACAGAGAGAGAGAGTGAGGAGTCCAGTCAGTTTATAAAGAGAGAGAGAGAGAGAGAGAGTGAGGAGTCCAGTCAGTTTATAAAGAGAGAGAGAAAGTGTGGAGTCCAGTCAGTTTATACAGAGAGAGAGAGAGTGAGGAGTCCAGTCAGTTTATAAAGAGAGAGAGAAAGTGAGGAGTCCAGTCAGTTTATACAGAGAGAGAGAGAGTGAGGAGTCCAGTCAGTTTATAAAGAGAGAGAGAGAGAGAGAGAGAGTGAGGAGTCCAGTCAGTGTGTAAAGAGAGAGAGAGTGAGGAGTCCAGTCAGTTTATAAAGAGAGAGAGAGTGAGGAGTCCAGTCTGTTTATACAGAGAGAGAGAGAGAGTGAAGCGTCCAGTCAGTTTATAAAGAGAGAGTGAGGAGTCCAGTCAGTTTATAAAGAGAGTTAGGAGTCCAGTCAGTTTATACAGAGAGAGAAAGTGAGGAGTCCAGTCAGTTTATAAAGAGAGAGAGACAGTGAGGAGTCCAGTCAGTTTATACAGAGAGAGAAAGTGAGAAGTCCAGTCAGTTTATACAGAGAGAGAGAGAGAGAGTGAGGAATCCAGTCAGTTTATAAAGAGTGAGGAGTCCAGTCAATTTATAAACAGAGAGAGAGAGTGAGGACTCCAATCAGTTTATACAGAGAGAGAGAGTGAGGAGTCCAGTCAGTTTATGCAGAGAGAGAGAGTGAGGAGTCCAGTCAGTTTATACAGAGAGAGAGAGAGTGAAGGGTCCAGTCAGTTTATAAAGAGAGAGTGAGGATTCCAGTCAGTTTATAAAGAGAGTGAGGAGTCCAGTCAGTTTATACAGAGAGAGAAAGTGAGGAGTCCAGTCAGTCTATAAAAAGAGAGAGAGAGTGAGGAGTCCAGTCAGTTTATAAAGAGAGAGAGAGAGAGTGAGGAGTCCTGTCAGTTTATAAAGAGAGAGAGAGTGAAGGGTCCAGTCAGTTTATAAAGAGAGTGAGGAGTCCAGTCAGTTTATAAAGAGAGAGAGAGAGTGAGGAGTCCAGTCAGTCTATGAAGAGAGAGAGAGAGTGAGGAGTCCAGTCAGTTTATAAAGAGAGTGGGGTGTCCATGTCAGTTTATAACGAGAGACAGAGAGAGTGAGGAGTCCAGTCAGTTTATAAAGAGTGAGGAGTCCAGTCAGTTTATAAAGAGACTGAGGAGTCCAGTCAGTTTTTCAGAGAGAGAAAGAGAGGAGTCCAGTCAGTTTACAAAGAGAGTGAGGAGTCCAGTCAGTTTATAAAGAGAGTGAGGAGTCCAGTCAGTTTATAAACAGAGAGAGAGAGTGAGGACTCCAATGAGTTTATAAAGAGGGAGAGAGAGTGAGGAGTCCAGTCAGTTTATAAACAGAGAGAGAATGAGAAGTCCAGTCAGTTTATGAAGAGAGAGAGAGAGAGATGAGGAGTCCAGTCAGTTTATAAAGAGAGTGAGGAGGCCAGTCAGTTTATAAAGAGAGAGAGAGAGAGTGAGGAGTCCAGTCAGTTTATACAGAGAGAGAGAGAGTGAGCAGTCCGGTCAGTTTATAAAGACAGAGAGAGAGAGTGAGGAGTCCAGTCAGTTTATAAAGAGAGAGAGAGTGAGGAGTCCAGTCAGTTTATAAAGAGAGACAAAGAGTGAGGAGTCCAGTCAGTTTGTAAAGAGAGAGAGAGTGAAGAGTCCAGTCATTTTATGAAGAGAGAGAGAGAGAGAGAGAGAGAGGAGTCCAGTCAGTTTATACAGAGAGAGATAGAGAGTGAAGAGTCCAATCAGTTTATACAGAGAGAGAAAGTGAGGAGTCCAGTCAGTTTATAAAGAGAGAGAGAGTGAGGACTCCAGTCAGTTTATGCAGAGACAGAGAGTGAAGGGTCCAGTCAGTTTATAAAGAGAGAGTGAGGAGTCCAGTCAGTTTATAAAGAGAGTGAGGAGTCCAGTCAGTTTATGAAGAGAGAGTGAGGAGTCCAGTCAGTTTATAAAGAGATTGAGGAGTCCAGTCAGTTTATACAGAGAGAGAAAGTGAGGAGTCCAGTCAGTTTATAAAGAGAGAGTGAGGAGTCCAGTCAGTTTATATAGAGAGAGAGAGAGAGAGTGAGGAATCGAGTCAGTTTATGAAGAGAGAGAGACAGAGAGTGAGGAGTCCAGTCAGTTTATAAAGAGACTGAGGAGTCCAGTCAGTTTTTCAGAGAGAGAAAGAGAGGTGTCCAGTCAGTTTACAAAGAGAGTGAGGAGTCCAGTCAGTTTATATTGAGAGAGAGTGAGGAGTCCAGTCAGTTTATACACAGAGATAGAGTGAGGAGTCCAGTCAGTTTATAAAGAGAGTGAGGAGTCCAGTCAGTTTATAAAGAGAGAGAGAGAGTGAGGAGTCCAGTCGGTTTATACAGAGAGAGAGAGAGTGAGGAGTCCAGTCAGTTTATAAAGAGAGAGAGAGAGAGAGTGAGGAGTCCAGTCAGATTATACAGAGAGAGATAGAGTGTGAAGAGTCCAGTCAGTTCATACAGAGAGAGAGAGAGAGAGTGAGGAGTCCAGTCAGTTTATAAAGAGAGAGAGAGAGTGAGGAGTCCAGTCAGTTTATACAGAGAGAGAGAGTGAGGAGTCCAGTCAGTTTATAAAGAGAGTGAGGAGTCCAGTCAGTTGATACAGAGAGAGAGAGTGAGGAGTCCAGTCAGTTTATGCAGAGAGTGAGAGTGAAGGGTCCAGTCAGTTTATAAAGAGAGTGGGTAGTCCAGTCAGTTTATGAAGAGAGAGTGAGGAGTCCAGTCAGTTTATAAAGAGAGTGAGGAGTCCAGTCAGTTTATACAGAGAGAGAAAGTGAGGAGTCCAGTCAGTTTGTAAAGAGAGAGAGAGTGAGGAGTCCAGTCAGTTTATACAGAGAGAGAGAGTGAAGGGTCCAGTCAGTTTATAAAGAGAGAGTGAGGAGTCCAGTCTGTTTATACAGAGAGAGAAAGTTAGGAGTCCAGTCAGTTTATAAAGAGAAAGAGAGTGAGGAGTCCAGTCAGTTTATACAGAGAGAGAGAGTGAGGAGTCCAGCCAGTTTATAAAGAGAGTGAGGAGTCCAGTCAGTTGATACAGAGAGAGAGAGTGAGGAGTCCAGTCAGTTTATGCAGAGAGTGAGAGTGAAGGGTCCAGTCAGTTTATAAAGAGAGTGGGTAGTCCAGTCAGTTTATGAAGAGAGAGTGAGGAGTCCAGTCAGTTTATAAAGAGAGTGAGGAGTCCAGTCAGTTTATACAGAGAGAGAAAGTGAGGAGTCCAGTCAGTTTGTAAAGAGAGAGAGAGTGAGGAGACCAGTCAGTTTATACAGAGAGAGAGAGTGAAGGGTCCAGTCAGTTTATAAAGAGAGAGTGAGGAGTCAAGTCTGTTTATACAGAGAGAGAAAGTGAGGAGTCCAGTCTGTTTATAAAGAGAGAGAGAGAGTGAGGAGTCCAGTCAGTTTATCCAGAGAGAGAAAGTGAGGAGTCCAGTCAGTTTATACAGAGAGAGAAAGTGAGGAGTCCAGTCAGTTTATGAAGAGAGAGTGAGGAGTCCAGTCAGTTTATAAAGAGAGAGAGAAAGTGAGGAGTCCAGTCAGTTTATAAAGAGAGAGAGAGAGTGAGGAGTCCAGTCAGTTTGTAAAGACAGAGAGAGAGAATGAGGAGTCCAGTCAGTTTATACAGAGAGAGATAGAGAGTGAAGAGTCCAGTCAGTTTATACAGAGAGAGAAAGTGAGGAGTCCAGTCAGTTTATAAAGAGAGAGAGAGTGAGGAGTCCAGTCAGTTTATGCAGAGAGAGAGAGTGAAGGGTCCAGTCAGTTTATAAAGAGAGAGTGAGGACTCCAGTCAGTTTATAAAGAGAGTGAGGAGTCCAGTCAGTTTATACAGAGAGAGTGAGGAATCCACTCAGTTTATAAAGAGAGTGAGGAGTCCAGTCAGTTTATACAGAGAGAGAAAGAGAGGAGTCCAGTCTGTTTATAAATAAAGTGAGGAGTCCAGTCAGTTTATAAAGAGAGTGAGAGAGAGTGAGGAATCCAGTCAGTTTATAAAGAGAGAGAGAGAGTGAGGAGTCCAGTCGGTTTATACAGAGAGAGAGAGAGTGAGGAGTCCAGTCAGTTTATAAAGAGAGAGAGAGTGAGGAGTCCAGTCAGTTTATGCAGAGAGAGAGAGTGAAGGGTCCAGTCAGTTTATAAAGAGAGAGTGAGGACTCCAGTCAGTTTATAAAGAGAGTGAGGAGTCCAGTCAGTTTATGAAGAGAGAGTGAGGAATCCAGTCAGTTTATAAAGAGAGTGAGGAGTCCAGTCAGTTTATACAGAGAGAGAAAGAGAGGAGTCCAGTCTGTTTATAAATAAAGTGAGGAGTCCAGTCAGTTTATAAAGAGAGTGAGAGAGAGTGAGGAATCCAGTCAGTTTATAAAGAGAGAGAGAGAGAGTGAGGAGTCCAGTCGGTTTATACAGAGAGAGAGAGAGTGAGGAGTCCAGTCAGTTTATAAAGAGAGAGAGAGAGAGAGTGAGGAGTCCAGTCAGTTTATAAAGAGAGAGAGAGAGTGAGGAGTCCAGTCAGATTATACAGAGAGAGATAGAGAGTGAAGAGTCCAGTCAGTTCATACAGAGAGAGAGAGAGAGAGTGAGGAGTCCAGTCAGTTTATAATGAGAGTGAGGTGTCCAGTCAGTTTATAAAGAGAGTGAGAGAGAGTGAGGAGTCCAGTAAGTTTATAAAGAGAGTGAGGTGTCCAGTCAGTTTATAAAGAGAGTGAGGTGTCCAGTCAGTTTATAAAGAGAGTGGGTAGTCCAGTCAGTTTATGAAGAGAGATTGAGGAGTCCAGTCAGTTTATAAAGAGAGTGAGGAGTCCAGTCAGTTTATACAGAGAGAGAAAGTGAGGAGTCCAGTCAGTTTGTAAAGAGAGAGAGAGTGAGGAGTCCAGTCAGTTTATACAGAGAGAGAGAGTGAAGGGTCCAGTCAGTTTATAAAGAGAGAGTGAGGAGTCCAGTCTGTTTATACAGAGAGAGAAAGTTAGGAGTCCAGTCAGTTTATAAAGAGAAAGAGAGTGAGGAGTCCAGTCAGTTTATACAGAGAGAGAGAGTGAGGAGTCCAGCCAGTTTATAAAGAGAGTGAGGAGTCCAGTCAGTTGATACAGAGAGAGAGAGTGAGGATTCCAGTCAGTTTATGCAGAGAGTGAGAGTGAAGGGTCCAGTCAGTTTATAAAGAGAGTGGGTAGTCCAGTCAGTTTATGAAGAGAGAGTGAGGAGTCCAGTCAGTTTATAAAGAGAGTGAGGAGTCCAGTCAGTTTATACAGAGAGAGAAAGTGAGGAGTCCAGTCAGTTTGTAAAGAGAGAGAGAGTGAGGAGTCCAGTCAGTTTATACAGAGAGAGAGAGTGAAGGGTCCAGTCAGTTTATAAAGAGAGAGTGAGGAGTCCAGTCTGTTTATACAGAGAGAGAAAGTGAGGAGTCCAGTCTGTTTATAAAGAGAGAGAGAGAGTGAGGAGTCCAGTCAGTTTATCCAGAGAGAGAAAGTGAGGAGTCCAGTCAGTTTATACAGAGAGAGAAAGTGAGGAGTCCAGTCAGTTTATGAAGAGAGAGTGAGGAGTCCAGTCAGTTTATAAAGAGAGAGAGAAAGTGAGGAGTCCAGTCAGTTTATAAAGAGAGAGAGAGAGTGAGGAGTCCAGTCAGTTTGTAAAGACAGAGAGAGAGAATGAGGAGTCCAGTCAGTTTATACAGAGAGAGATAGAGAGTGAAGAGTCCAGTCAGTTTATACAGAGAGAGAAAGTGAGGAGTCCAGTCAGTTTATAAAGAGAGAGAGAGTGAGGAGTCCAGTCAGTTTATGCAGAGAGAGAGAGTGAAGGGTCCAGTCAGTTTATAAAGAGAGAGTGAGGACTCCAGTCAGTTTATAAAGAGAGTGAGGAGTCCAGTCAGTTTATACAGAGAGAGTGAGGAATCCAGTCAGTTTATAAAGAGAGTGAGGAGTCCAGTCAGTTTATACAGAGAGAGAAAGAGAGGAGTCCAGTCTGTTTATAAATAAAGTGAGGAGTCCAGTCAGTTTATAAAGAGAGTGAGAGAGAGTGAGGAATCCAGTCAGTTTATAAAGAGAGAGAGAGAGTGAGGAGTCCAGTCGGTTTATACAGAGAGAGAGAGAGTGAGGAGTCCAGTCAGTTTATAAAGAGAGAGAGAGTGAGGAGTCCAGTCAGTTTATGCAGAGAGAGAGAGTGAAGGGTCCAGTCAGTTTATAAAGAGAGAGTGAGGACTCCAGTCAGTTTATAAAGAGAGTGAGGAGTCCAGTCAGTTTATGAAGAGAGAGTGAGGAATCCAGTCAGTTTATAAAGAGAGTGAGGAGTCCAGTCAGTTTATACAGAGAGAGAAAGAGAGGAGTCCAGTCTGTTTATAAATAAAGTGAGGAGTCCAGTCAGTTTATAAAGAGAGTGAGAGAGAGTGAGGAATCCAGTCAGTTTATAAAGAGAGAGAGAGAGAGTGAGGAGTCCAGTCGGTTTATACAGAGAGAGAGAGAGTGAGGAGTCCAGTCAGTTTATAAAGAGAGAGAGAGAGAGAGTGAGGAGTCCAGTCAGTTTATAAAGAGAGAGAGAGAGAGAGAGTGAGGAGTCCAGTCAGATTATACAGAGAGAGATAGAGTGTGAAGAGTCCAGTCAGTTCATACAGAGAGAGAGAGAGAGAGTGAGGAGTCCAGTCAGTTTATAAAGAGAGAGAGAGAGTGAGGAGTCCAGTCAGTTTATACAGAGAGAGAGAGTGAGGAGTCCAGTCAGTTTATAAAGAGAGTGAGGAGTCCAGTCAGTTGATACAGAGAGAGAGAGTGAGGAGTCCAGTCAGTTTATGCAGAGAGTGAGAGTGAAGGGTCCAGTCAGTTTATAAAGAGAGTGGGTAGTCCAGTCAGTTTATGAAGAGAGAGTGAGGAGTCCAGTCAGTTTATAAAGAGAGTGAGGAGTCCAGTCAGTTTATACAGAGAGAGAAAGTGAGGAGTCCAGTCAGTTTGTAAAGAGAGAGAGAGTGAGGAGTCCAGTCAGTTTATACAGAGAGAGAGAGTGAAGGGTCCAGTCAGTTTATAAAGAGAGAGTGAGGAGTCCAGTCTGTTTATACAGAGAGAGAAAGTTAGGAGTCCAGTCAGTTTATAAAGAGAAAGAGAGTGAGGAGTCCAGTCAGTTTATACAGAGAGAGAGAGTGAGGAGTCCAGCCAGTTTATAAAGAGAGTGAGGAGTCCAGTCAGTTGATACAGAGAGAGAGAGTGAGGAGTCCAGTCAGTTTATGCAGAGAGTGAGAGTGAAGGGTCCAGTCAGTTTATAAAGAGAGTGGGTAGTCCAGTCAGTTTATGAAGAGAGAGTGAGGAGTCCAGTCAGTTTATAAAGAGAGTGAGGAGTCCAGTCAGTTTATACAGAGAGAGAAAGTGAGGAGTCCAGTCAGTTTGTAAAGAGAGAGAGAGTGAGGAGACCAGTCAGTTTATACAGAGAGAGAGAGTGAAGGGTCCAGTCAGTTTATAAAGAGAGAGTGAGGAGTCAAGTCTGTTTATACAGAGAGAGAAAGTGAGGAGTCCAGTCTGTTTATAAAGAGAGAGAGAGAGTGAGGAGTCCAGTCAGTTTATCCAGAGAGAGAAAGTGAGGAGTCCAGTCAGTTTATACAGAGAGAGAAAGTGAGGAGTCCAGTCAGTTTATGAAGAGAGAGTGAGGAGTCCAGTCAGTTTATAAAGAGAGAGAGAAAGTGAGGAGTCCAGTCAGTTTATAAAGAGAGAGAGAGAGTGAGGAGTCCAGTCAGTTTGTAAAGACAGAGAGAGAGAATGAGGAGTCCAGTCAGTTTATACAGAGAGAGATAGAGAGTGAAGAGTCCAGTCAGTTTATACAGAGAGAGAAAGTGAGGAGTCCAGTCAGTTTATAAAGAGAGAGAGAGTGAGGAGTCCAGTCAGTTTATGCAGAGAGAGAGAGTGAAGGGTCCAGTCAGTTTATAAAGAGAGAGTGAGGACTCCAGTCAGTTTATAAAGAGAGTGAGGAGTCCAGTCAGTTTATACAGAGAGAGTGAGGAATCCACTCAGTTTATAAAGAGAGTGAGGAGTCCAGTCAGTTTATACAGAGAGAGAAAGAGAGGAGTCCAGTCTGTTTATAAATAAAGTGAGGAGTCCAGTCAGTTTATAAAGAGAGTGAGAGAGAGTGAGGAATCCAGTCAGTTTATAAAGAGAGAGAGAGAGTGAGGAGTCCAGTCGGTTTATACAGAGAGAGAGAGAGTGAGGAGTCCAGTCAGTTTATAAAGAGAGAGAGAGTGAGGAGTCCAGTCAGTTTATGCAGAGAGAGAGAGTGAAGGGTCCAGTCAGTTTATAAAGAGAGAGTGAGGACTCCAGTCAGTTTATAAAGAGAGTGAGGAGTCCAGTCAGTTTATGAAGAGAGAGTGAGGAATCCAGTCAGTTTATAAAGAGAGTGAGGAGTCCAGTCAGTTTATACAGAGAGAGAAAGAGAGGAGTCCAGTCTGTTTATAAATAAAGTGAGGAGTCCAGTCAGTTTATAAAGAGAGTGAGAGAGAGTGAGGAATCCAGTCAGTTTATAAAGAGAGAGAGAGAGAGTGAGGAGTCCAGTCGGTTTATACAGAGAGAGAGAGAGTGAGGAGTCCAGTCAGTTTATAAAGAGAGAGAGAGAGAGAGTGAGGAGTCCAGTCAGTTTATAAAGAGAGAGAGAGAGTGAGGAGTCCAGTCAGATTATACAGAGAGAGATAGAGAGTGAAGAGTCCAGTCAGTTCATACAGAGAGAGAGAGAGAGAGTGAGGAGTCCAGTCAGTTTATAATGAGAGTGAGGTGTCCAGTCAGTTTATAAAGAGAGTGAGAGAGAGTGAGGAGTCCAGTAAGTTTATAAAGAGAGTGAGGTGTCCAGTCAGTTTATAAAGAGAGTGAGGTGTCCAGTCAGTTTATAAAGAGAGTGGGTAGTCCAGTCAGTTTATGAAGAGAGATTGAGGAGTCCAGTCAGTTTATAAAGAGAGTGAGGAGTCCAGTCAGTTTATACAGAGAGAGAAAGTGAGGAGTCCAGTCAGTTTGTAAAGAGAGAGAGAGTGAGGAGTCCAGTCAGTTTATACAGAGAGAGAGAGTGAAGGGTCCAGTCAGTTTATAAAGAGAGAGTGAGGAGTCCAGTCTGTTTATACAGAGAGAGAAAGTTAGGAGTCCAGTCAGTTTATAAAGAGAAAGAGAGTGAGGAGTCCAGTCAGTTTATACAGAGAGAGAGAGTGAGGAGTCCAGCCAGTTTATAAAGAGAGTGAGGAGTCCAGTCAGTTGATACAGAGAGAGAGAGTGAGGATTCCAGTCAGTTTATGCAGAGAGTGAGAGTGAAGGGTCCAGTCAGTTTATAAAGAGAGTGGGTAGTCCAGTCAGTTTATGAAGAGAGAGTGAGGAGTCCAGTCAGTTTATAAAGAGAGTGAGGAGTCCAGTCAGTTTATACAGAGAGAGAAAGTGAGGAGTCCAGTCAGTTTGTAAAGAGAGAGAGAGTGAGGAGTCCAGTCAGTTTATACAGAGAGAGAGAGTGAAGGGTCCAGTCAGTTTATAAAGAGAGAGTGAGGAGTCCAGTCTGTTTATACAGAGAGAGAAAGTGAGGAGTCCAGTCTGTTTATAAAGAGAGAGAGAGAGTGAGGAGTCCAGTCAGTTTATCCAGAGAGAGAAAGTGAGGAGTCCAGTCAGTTTATACAGAGAGAGAAAGTGAGGAGTCCAGTCAGTTTATGAAGAGAGAGTGAGGAGTCCAGTCAGTTTATAAAGAGAGAGAGAAAGTGAGGAGTCCAGTCAGTTTATAAAGAGAGAGAGAGAGTGAGGAGTCCAGTCAGTTTGTAAAGACAGAGAGAGAGAATGAGGAGTCCAGTCAGTTTATACAGAGAGAGATAGAGAGTGAAGAGTCCAGTCAGTTTATACAGAGAGAGAAAGTGAGGAGTCCAGTCAGTTTATAAAGAGAGAGAGAGTGAGGAGTCCAGTCAGTTTATGCAGAGAGAGAGAGTGAAGGGTCCAGTCAGTTTATAAAGAGAGAGTGAGGACTCCAGTCAGTTTATAAAGAGAGTGAGGAGTCCAGTCAGTTTATACAGAGAGAGTGAGGAATCCAGTCAGTTTATAAAGAGAGTGAGGAGTCCAGTCAGTTTATACAGAGAGAGAAAGAGAGGAGTCCAGTCTGTTTATAAATAAAGTGAGGAGTCCAGTCAGTTTATAAAGAGAGTGAGAGAGAGTGAGGAATCCAGTCAGTTTATAAAGAGAGAGAGAGAGTGAGGAGTCCAGTCGGTTTATACAGAGAGAGAGAGAGTGAGGAGTCCAGTCAGTTTATAAAGAGAGAGAGAGTGAGGAGTCCAGTCAGTTTATGCAGAGAGAGAGAGTGAAGGGTCCAGTCAGTTTATAAAGAGAGAGTGAGGACTCCAGTCAGTTTATAAAGAGAGTGAGGAGTCCAGTCAGTTTATGAAGAGAGAGTGAGGAATCCAGTCAGTTTATAAAGAGAGTGAGGAGTCCAGTCAGTTTATACAGAGAGAGAAAGAGAGGAGTCCAGTCTGTTTATAAATAAAGTGAGGAGTCCAGTCAGTTTATAAAGAGAGTGAGAGAGATTGAGGAATCCAGTCAGTTTATAAAGAGAGAGAGAGAGAGTGAGGAGTCCAGTCGGTTTATACAGAGAGAGAGAGAGTGAGGAGTCCAGTCAGTTTATAAAGAGAGAGAGAGAGAGAGTGAGGAGTCCAGTCAGTTTATAAAGAGAGAGAGAGAGTGAGGAGTCCAGTCAGATTATACAGAGAGAGATAGAGAGTGAAGAGTCCAGTCAGTTCATACAGAGAGAGAGAGAGAGAGAGTGAGGAGTCCAGTCAGTTTATAATGAGAGTGAGGTGTCCAGTCAGTTTATAAAGAGAGTGAGAGAGAGTGAGGAGTCCAGTAAGTTTATAAAGAGAGTGAGGTGTCCAGTCAGTTTATAAAGAGAGTGAGGTGTCCAGTCAGTTTATAAAGAGAGTCGGTAGTCCAGTCAGTTTATGAAGAGAGATTGAGGAGTCCAGTCAGTTTATAAAGAGAGTGAGGAGTCCAGTCAGTTTATACAGAGAGAGAAAGTGAGGAGTCCAGTCAGTTTGTAAAGAGAGAGAGAGTGAGGAGTCCAGTCAGTTTATACAGAGAGAGAGAGTGAAGGGTCCAGTCAGTTTATAAAGAGAGAGTGAGGAGTCCAGTCTGTTTATACAGAGAGAGAAAGTTAGGAGTCCAGTCAGTTTATAAAGAGAAAGAGAGTGAGGAGTCCAGTCAGTTTATACAGAGAGAGAGAGTGAGGAGTCCAGCCAGTTTATAAAGAGAGTGAGGAGTCCAGTCAGTTGATACAGAGAGAGAGAGTGAGGAGTCCAGTCAGTTTATGCAGAGAGTGAGAGTGAAGGGTCCAGTCAGTTTATAAAGAGAGTGGGTAGTCCAGTCAGTTTATGAAGAGAGAGTGAGGAGTCCAGTCAGTTTATAAAGAGAGTGAGGAGTCCAGTCAGTTTATACAGAGAGAGAAAGTGAGGAGTCCAGTCAGTTTGTAAAGAGAGAGAGAGTGAGGAGTCCAGTCAGTTTATACAGAGAGAGAGAGTGAAGGGTCCAGTCAGTTTATAAAGAGAGAGTGAGGAGTCCAGTCTGTTTATGCAGAGAGAGAAAGTGAGGAGTCCAGTCTGTTTATAAAGAGAGAGAGAGAGTGAGGAGTCCAGTCAGTTTATCCAGAGAGAGAAAGTGAGGAGTCCAGTCAGTTTATACAGAGAGAGAAAGTGAGGAGTCCAGTCAGTTTATGAAGAGAGAGTGAGGAGTCCAGTCAGTTTATAAAGAGAGAGAGAAAGTGAGGAGTCCAGTCAGTTTATAAAGAGAGAGAGAGAGTGAGGAGTCCAGTCAGTTTGTAAAGACAGAGAGAGAGAATGAGGAGTCCAGTCAGTTTATACAGAGAGAGATAGAGAGTGAAGAGTCCAGTCAGTTTATACAGAGAGAGAAAGTGAGGAGTCCAGTCAGTTTATAAAGAGAGAGAGAGTGAGGAGTCCAGTCAGTTTATGCAGAGAGAGAGAGTGAAGGGTCCAGTCAGTTTATAAAGAGAGAGTGAGGACTCCAGTCAGTTTATAAAGAGAGTGAGGAGTCCAGTCAGTTTATACAGAGAGAGTGAGGAATCCAGTCAGTTTATAAAGAGAGTGAGGAGTCCAGTCAGTTTATACAGAGAGAGAAAGAGAGGAGTCCAGTCTGTTTATAAATAAAGTGAGGAGTCCAGTCAGTTTATAAAGAGAGTGAGAGAGAGTGAGGAATCCAGTCAGTTTATAAAGAGAGAGAGAGAGTGAGGAGTCCAGTCGGTTTATACAGAGAGAGAGAGAGTGAGGAGTCCAGTCAGTTTATAAAGAGAGAGAGAGTGAGGAGTCCAGTCAGTTTATGCAGAGAGAGAGAGTGAAGGGTCCAGTCAGTTTATAAAGAGAGAGTGAGGACTCCAGTCAGTTTATAAAGAGAGTGAGGAGTCCAGTCAGTTTATGAAGAGAGAGTGAGGAATCCAGTCAGTTTATAAAGAGAGTGAGGAGTCCAGTCAGTTTATACAGAGAGAGAAAGAGAGGAGTCCAGTCTGTTTATAAATAAAGTGAGGAGTCCAGTCAGTTTATAAAGAGAGTGAGAGAGAGTGAGGAATCCAGTCAGTTTATAAAGAGAGAGAGAGAGAGTGAGGAGTCCAGTCGGTTTATACAGAGAGAGAGAGAGTGAGGAGTCCAGTCAGTTTATAAAGAGAGAGAGAGAGAGAGTGAGGAGTCCAGTCAGTTTATAAAGAGAGAGAGAGAGTGAGGAGTCCAGTCAGATTATACAGAGAGAGATAGAGAGTGAAGAGTCCAGTCAGTTCATACAGAGAGAGAGAGAGAGAGTGAGGTGTCCAGTCAGTTTATAAAGAGAGTGAGAGAGAGTGAGGAGTCCAGTAAGTTTATAAAGAGAGTGAGGTGTCCAGTCAGTTTATAAAGAGAGTGAGGTGTCCAGTCAGTTTATAAAGAGAGTGAGGTGTCCAGGTCAGTTTATGAAGAGAGATAGAGAGAGAGAGGAGTCCAGTCAGTTTATAAAGAGAGAGTGAGGAGTCCAGTCAGTTTATAAAGAGTGAGGAGTCCAGTCAGTTGATAAAGAGAGTGAGGAGTCCAGTCTGTTTATAAACAGAGAGAGAGAGAGTGAGGACTTTAATCAGTTTATAAAGAAAGAGAGAGTGAGCAGTCCAGTCAGTTTATAAACATAGAGAGAATGAGGAGTCCAGTCAGTTTATAAATAGAGAGAGAGAGAGACAGTGAGGAGTCCAGTCATTTTATAAAGCGAGTGAGGAGTCCAGTCAGTTTATAAAGAGAGAGAGAGAGACAGTGAGGAGTCCAGTCAGTTTATAAAGAGAGACAAAGAGTGAGGAGTCCAGTCAGTTTGTAAAAAAAAAGAGAGAGTGAGGAGTCCAGTCAGTTTTTCAAGAGAGAGAGAGAGAGTGAGGAGTCCAGTCAGTTTATACAGAGGGAGATAGAGAGTGAAGAGTCCAGTCAGTTTATAAAGAGAGAGAGAGAGTGAGAAGTACAGTCAGTTTATAAAGAGGGAGTGAGTGAGGAGTCCAGTCAGTTTCTACAGAGAGAGAGAGAGTGAGGAGTCCAGTCAGTTTATACAGAGAGAGAGAGTGAAGTGTCCAGTCAGTTTATAAAGAGAGAGTGAGGAGTCCAGTCAGTTTATAAAGAGAGTGAGTCCAGTCAGTTTACACAGAGAGAGAAAGTGAGGAGTCCAGTCAGTTTATAAAGAGAGAGAGAGAGTGAGGAGTCCAGTCAGTTTATACAGAGACAGAAAGTGAGGAGTCCAGTCAGTTTATAAAGAGAGAGAGTGAGTTGTCCAGTCAGTTTATAAAGAGAGAGAGAGAGAGAGTGAGGAGTCCAGTCAGTTTATAAAGAGAGAGAGAGAGAGAGTGAGGAGTCCAGTCAGTTTATAAAGAGAGAGAGAGAGTGAGGAGTCCAGTCAGATTATACAGAGAGAGATAGAGAGTGAAGAGTCCAGTCAGTTCATACAGAGAGAGAGAGAGAGCGTGAGGAGTCCAGTCAGTTTATAAAGAGAGAGAGAGTGAGGAGTCCAGTCAGTTTATACAGAGAGAGAGTGAGGAGTCCAGTCAGTTTATAAAGAGAGTGAGGAGTCCTGTCAGTTGATACAGAGAGAGAGAGTGAGGAGTCCAGTCAGTTTATAAAGAGAGAGAGAGTGAGGAGTCCAGTCAGTTTATACAGAGAGAGTGAGGAGTCCAGTCAGTTTATGCAGAGAGTGAGAGTGAACGGTCCAGTCAGTTTATAAAGAGAGTGGGGAGTCCAGTCAGTTTATGAAGAGAGAGTGAGGTGTCCAGTCAGTTTATAAAGAGAGTGAGGAGTCCAGTCAGTTTATACACAGAGAGAAAGTGAGGAGTCCAGTCAGTTTGTAAAGAGAGAGAGAGTGAGGAGTCCAGTCAGTTTATACAGAGAGAGAGAGTGAAGGGTCCAGTCAGTTTATAAAGAGAGAGTGAGGAGTCCAGTCTGTTTATACAGAGAGAGAAAGTGAGGAGTCCAGTCAGTTTATAAGGAGAGAGAGAGAGTGAGGAGTCCAGAAGTTTATACAGAGAGAGAAAGTGAGGAGTCCAGTCAGTTTATAAAGAGAGAGAGAGAGTGAGGAGTCCAGTCAGTTTATACAGAGAGAGAAAGTGAGGAGTCCAGTCAGTTTATAAAGAGAGTGAGGAGTCCAGTCAGTTTATAAAGTGAGTGAGGAGTCCAGTCATTTTATAAAGAGAGCGAGAGAGTGAGGAGTCCAGTCAGTTTATACAGAGAGAGAGAGTAAAGGGTCCAGTCAGTTTATAAAGAGAGAGTGAGGAGTCCAGTCTGTTTATACAGAGAGAGAAAGTGAGTTCTCCAGTCAGTTTATAAAGAGAGAGAGAGAGTGAGGAGTCCAGTCAGTTTATACAGAGAGAGAAAGTGAGGAGTCCAGTCAGTTTATAAAGAGAGAGAGAGAGTGAGGAGTCCAGTCAGTTTATACAGAGAGAGAAAGTGAGGAGTCCAGTCAGTTTATAAAGAGAGAGAGAGTGAGGAGTCCAGTCAGTTTATGCAGAGAGAGAGAGTGAAGGGTCCAGTCAGTTTATAAAGAGAGAGTGAGGACTCCAGTCAGTTTATAAAGAGAGTGAGAGAGAGTGAGGAGTCCAGTAAGTTTATAAAGAGAGTGAGGTGTCCAGTCAGTTTATAAAGAGAGTGAGGTGTCCAGTCAGTTTATAAAGAGAGTGAGGTGTCCAGGTCAGTTTATAAAGAGAGATAGAGAGAGAGAGGAGTCCAGTCAGTTTATAAAGAGTGAGGAGTCCAGTCAGTTTATAAAGAGTGAGGAGTCCAGTCAGTTGCTAAAGAGAGTGAGGAGTCCAGTCTGTTTATAAACAGAGAGAGAGAGATTGAGGACTTTAATCAGTTTATAAAGAAAGAGAGAGTGAGCAGTCCAGTCAGTTTATAAACATAGAGAGAATGAGGAGTCCAGTCAGTTTATAAATAGAGAGAGAGAGAGAGTGAGGAGTCCAGTCATTTTATAAAGCGAGTGAGGAGTCCAGTCAGTTTATAAAGAGAGAGAGAGAGACAGTGAGGAGTCCAGTCAGTTTATAAAGAGAGACAAAGAGTGAGGAGTCCAGTCAGTTTGTAAAGAGAGAGAGAGTGAGGAGTCCAGTCAGTTTTTCAAGAGAGAGAGAGAGAGTGAGGAGTCCAGTCAGTTTATACAGAGGGAGATAGAGAGTGAAGAGTCCAGTCAGTTTATAAAGAGAGAGAGAGAGTGAGAAGTCCAGTCAGTTTATAAAGAGGGAGAGAGTGAGGAGTCCAGTCAGTTTATACAGAGAGAGAGAGAGTGAGGAGTCCAGTCAGTTTATACAGAGAGAGAGAGTGAAGTGTCCAGTCAGTTTATAAAGAGAGAGTGAGGAGTCCAGTCAGTTTATAAAGAGAGTGAGTCCAGTCAGTTTACACAGAGAGAGAAAGTGAGGAGTCCAGTCAGTTTATAAAGAGAGAGAGTGAGTTGTCCAGTCAGTTTATAAAGAGAGAGAGAGAGAGAGTGAGGAGTCCAGTCAGTTTATAAAGAGAGAGAGAGAGAGAGAGAGAGTGAGGAGTCCAGTCAGTTTATACAGAGACAGAAAGTGAGGAGTCCAGTCAGTTTATAAAGAGAGAGAGTGAGTTGTCCAGTCAGTTTATAAAGAGAGAGAGAGAGAGAGTGAGGAGTCCAGTCAGTTTATAAAGAGAGAGAGAGAGAGAGTGAGGAGTCCAGTCAGTTTATAAAGAGAGAGAGAGAGTGAGGAGTCCAGTCAGATTATACAGAGAGAGATAGAGAGTGAAGAGTCCAGTCAGTTCATACAGAGAGAGAGAGAGAGAGAGTGAGGAGTCCAGTCAGTTTATAAAGAGAGAGAGAGTGAGGAGTCCAGTCAGTTTATACAGAGAGAGAGAGTGAGGAGTCAAGTCAGTTTATAAAGAGAGTGAGGAGTCCTGTCAGTTGATACAGAGAGAGAGAGTGAGGAGTCCAGTCAGTTTATAAAGAGAGAGAGAGTGAGGAGTCCAGTCAGTTTATACAGAGAGAGTGAGGAGTCCAGTCAGTTTATAAAGAGAGTGAGGAGTCCAGTCAGTTGATACAGAGAGAGAGAGTGAGGAGTCCAGTCAGTTTATGCAGAGAGTGAGAGTGAAGGGTCCAGTCAGTTTATAAAGAGAGTGGGGAGTCCAGTCAGTTTATAAAGAGAGTGAGGAGTCCAGTCAGTTTATAAAGAGAGTGAGGAGTCCAGTCAGTTTATAAGGAGAGAGAGAAAGTGAGGAGTCCAGTCAGTTTGTAAAGAGAGAGAGAGTGAGGAGTCCAGTCAGTTTATACAGAGAGAGAGAGTGAAGGGTCCAGTCAGTTTATAAAGAGAGAGTGAGGAGTCCAGTCTGTTTATACAGAGAGAGAAAGTGAGGAGTCCAGTCAGTTTATAAGGAGAGAGAGAGAGTGAGGAGTCCAGTCAGTTTATACAGAGAGAGAAAGTGAGGAGTCCAGTCAGTTTATAAAGAGAGAGAGAGAGTGAGGAGTCCAGTCAGTTTATACAGAGAGAGAAAGTGAGGAGTCCAGTCAGTTTATAAAGAGAGTGGCGAGTCCAGTCAGTTTATAAAGTGAGTGAGGAGTCCAGTCATTTTATAAAGAGAGCGAGAGAGTGAGGAGTCCAGTCAGTTTATACAGAGAGAGAGAGTGAAGGGTCCAGTCAGTTTATAAAGAGAGAGTGAGGAGTCCAGTCTGTTTATACAGAGAGAGAAAGTGAGTTGTCCAGTCAGTTTATAAAGAGAGAGAGAGAGTGAGGAGTCCAGTCAGTTTATACAGAGAGAGAAAGTGAGGAGTCCAGTCAGTTTATAAAGAGAGAGAGAGAGAGTGAGGAGTCCAGTCAGTTTATACAGAGAGAGAAAGTGAGGAGTCCAGTCAGTTTATAAAGAGAGAGAGAGTGAGGAGTCCAGTCAGTTTATGCAGAGAGAGAGAGTGAAGGGTCCAGTCAGTTTATAAAGAGAGAGTGAGGACTCCAGTCAGTTTATAAAGAGAGTGCGGAGTCCAGTCAGTTTATGAAGAGAGAGTGAGGAATCCAGTCAGTTTATAAAGAGAGTGAGGAGTCCAGTCAGTTTATACAGAGAGAGAAAGAGAGGAGTCCAGTCTGTTTATAAATAGAGTGAGGAGTCCAGTCAGTTTATAAAGAGAGTGAGAGAGAGTGAGGAATCCAGTCAGTTTATAAAGAGAGAGAGAGAGAGTGAGGAGTCCAGTCGGTTTATACAGAGAGAGAGAGAGTGAGGAGTCCAGTCAGTTTATAAAGAGAGAGAGAGAGAGAGTGAGGAGTCCAGTCAGTTTATAAAGAGAGAGAGAGAGTGAGGAGTCCAGTCAGATTATACAGAGAGAGATAGTGAGTGAAGAGTCCAGTCAGTTCATACAGAGAGAGAGAGAGAGAGTGAGGAGTCCAGTCAGTTTATAAAGAGAGTGAGGTGTCCAGTCAGTTTATAAAGAGAGTGAGTGAGAGTGAGGAGTCCAGTAAGTTTATAAAGAGAGTGAGGTGTCCAGTCAGTTTATAAAGAGAGTGAGGTGTCCAGTCAGTTTATAAAGAAAGTGAGGTGTCCAGGTCAGTTTATAAAGAGAGATAGAGAGAGAGAGGAGTCCAGTCAGTTTATAAAGAGTGAGGAGTCCAGTCAGTTTATAAAGAGTGAGGAGTCCAGTCAGTTGATAAAGAGAGTGAGGAGTCCAGTCTGTTTATAAACAGAGAGAGAGAGAGTGAGGACTTTAATCAGTTTATAAAGAGAGTGAGGTGTCCAGTCTGTTTATAAAGAGAGTGAGAGAGAGTGAGGAGTCCAGTAAGTTTATAAAGAGAGTGAGGTGTCCCGTCAGTTTATAAAGAGAGTGAGGTGTCCAGTCAGTTTATAAAGAGAGTGAGGTGTCCAGGTCAGTTTATAAAGAGAGATAGAGAGAGAGAGGAGTCCAGTCAGTTTATAAAGAGTGAGGAGTCCAGTCAGTTTATAAAGAGTGAGGAGTCCAGTCAGTTGCTAAAGAGAGTGAAGAGTCCAGTCTGTTTATAAACAGAGAGAGAGAGAGTGAGGACTTTAATCAGTTTATAAGGAAAGAGAGAGTGAGCAGTCCAGTCAGTTTATAAACATAGAGAGAATGAGGAGTCCAGTCAGTTTATAAATAGAGAGAGAGAGAGAGTGAGGAGTCCAGTCATTTTATAAAGCGAGTGAGGAGTCCAGTCAGTTTATAAAGAGAGAGAGAGAGACAGTGAGGAGTCCAGTCAGTTTATAAAGAGAGACAAAGAGTGAGGAGTCCAGTCAGTTTGTAAAGAGAGAGAGAGTGAGGAGTCCAGTCAGTTTTTCAAGAGAGAGAGAGAGAGTGAGGAGTCCAGTCAGTTTATACAGAGGGAGATAGAGAGAGAAGAGTCCAGTCAGTTAATAAAGAGAGAGAGAGAGTGAGAAGTCCAGTCAGTTTATAAAGAGGGAGAGAGTGAGGAGTCCAGTCAGTTTATACAGAGAGAGAGAGTGAGGAGTCCAGTCAGTTTATACAGAGAGAGAGAGTGAAGTGTCCAGTCAGTTTATAAAGAGAGAGTGAGGAGTCCAGTCAGTTTATAAAGAGAGTGAGTCCAGTCAGTTTACACAGAGAGAGAAAGTGAGGAGTCCAGTCAGTTTATAAAGAGAGAGAGAGAGTGAGGAGTCCAGTCAGTTTATACAGAGACAGAAAGTGAGGAGTCCAGTCAGTTTATAAAGAGAGAGAGTGAGTTGTCCAGTCAGTTTATAAAGAGAGAGAGAGAGAGTGAGGAGTCCAGTCAGTTTATAAAGAGAGAGAGAGAGAGAGTGAGGAGTCCAGTCAGTTTATAAAGAGAGAGAGAGAGTGAGGAGTCCAGTCAGATTATACAGAGAGAGATAGAGAGTGAAGAGTCCAGTCAGTTCATACAGAGAGAGAGAGAGAGAGTGAGGAGTCCAGTCAGTTTATAAAGAGAGAGAGAGTGAGGAGTCCAGTCAGTTTATACAGAGAGAGAGAGTGAGGAGTCCAGTCAGTTTATAAAGAGAGTGAGGAGTCCTGTCAGTTGATACAGAGAGAGAGAGTGAGGAGTCCAGTCAGTTTATAAAGAGAGAGAGAGTGAGGAGTCCAGTCAGTTTATACAGAGAGAGTGAGGAGTCCAGTCAGTTTATAAAGAGAGTGAGGAGTCCAGTCAGTTGATACAGAGAGAGAGAGTGAGGAGTCCAGTCAGTTTATGCAGAGAGTGAGAGTGAGAGTCCAGTCAGTTTATATTGAGAGAGAGAGAGAGAGAGAGAGAGTGAAGAGTCCAGTCAGTTCATACAGAGAGAGAGAGAGAGAGTGAGGAGTCCAGTCAGTTTATAAAGAGAGTGAGGAGTCCAGTCAGTTGATACAGAGAGAGAGAGTGAGGAGTCCAGTCAGTTTATGCAGAGAGTGAGAGTGAGAGTCCAGTCAGTTTATACAGAGAGAGAGAGAGAGAGAGAGAGAGTGCAGAGTCCAGTCAGTTTA
The DNA here is from genome assembly GCA_026770705.1 of Isurus oxyrinchus. Classification (NCBI taxonomy): domain Eukaryota; kingdom Metazoa; phylum Chordata; class Chondrichthyes; order Lamniformes; family Lamnidae; genus Isurus; species Isurus oxyrinchus. The sequence goes on from JANJGN010001079.1 coordinate 128,753, forward strand.
TAAGGTGAGAGAGAGTGAGGAGTCCAGTCAGTCTGTAAAGAGAGAGTGAGTGAGGATTCCCGTCAGTTTTTAAAGATAGAGCGAGTGAGTGAGGAGTCCATTCAGTTTATAAAGAGAGAAAGAGAGAATGAGGAGTCCTGTCAGTTTATACAGAGAGAGAGAGAGAGAGAGAGTGAGTTGTCCTGTCAGTTTTTAAGAAGAGAAAGAGAGAGTCAGGAGTCCTGTCAGTTTATAAAGAGAGAGAGAGAGAGAGAGAGAGAGTGAGCATTCCAGTCAGTTTATAAAGAGAGAGAGAGTGAGGAGTCCAGTCAGTTTATAAAGAGAGAAAGAGAGATTCAGGAGTCCTGTCATTTTATACAGAGAGAGAGAGAGAGAGAGAGAGAGTGAGCATTCCAGTCAGTTTATAAAGAGAGAGAGTGAGGAGTCCAGTCATTTTATACAGAGAGAAAGAGAGTGAGGAGACCAGTCAGTTTATAAAGAGAGAGTGAGAGCGAGGGGTCCAGTCAGTTTATACAGAGAGAAAGAGAGTGAGTGAGGAGTCCAGTTATTTTTTAAAGAGAGAGAGAGAGTGAGGAGTACAGTCAGTTTATAAAGAAAGAGAGAGAGTGAGGAGTCCAGTCATTTTATACAGAGAGAAAGAGAGAGAGTGAGGAGTCCAGTCAGTTCATAAAGAGAGAGAGAGAGAGAGTGAGGAGTCCAGTCAGTTTATAAAGAGACTGAGGAGTCCAGTCAGTTTTTCAGAGAGAGAAAGAGAGGAGTCCAGTCAGTTTACAAAGAGAGTGAGGAGTCCAGTCAGTTTATAAACAGAGAGAGAGAGTGAGGACTCCAATCAGTTTATAAAGAGGGAGAGAGAGTGAGGAGTCCAGTCAGTTTATAAACAGAGAGAGAATGAGAAGTCCAGTCAGTTTATGAAGAGAGAGAGAGAGAGATGAGGAGTCCAGTCAGTTTATAAAGAGAGTGAGGAGGCCAGTCAGTTTATAAAGAGAGAGAGAGAGAGTGTGGAGTCCAGTCAGTTTATACAGAGAGAAAGAGAGAGTGAGGAGTCCGGTCAGTTTATAAAGACAGAGAGAGAGAGTGAGGAATCCAGTCAGTTTATACAGAGAGAGATAGAGAGTGAAGAGTCCAATCAGTTTATACAGAGAGAGAAAGTGAGGAGTCCAGTCAGTTTATACAGAGAGAGAGAGTGAAGGGTCCAGTCAGTTTATACAGAGAGAGAAAGTAAGGAGTCCAATCAGTTTGTAAAGAGAGAGAGAGTGAGGAGTCCAGTCAGTTTATACAGAGAGAGAAAGTGAGGAGTCCAGTCAGTTTGTAAAGAGAGAGAGAGTGAGGAGTCCAGTCAGTTTATACAGAGAGAGAGAGTGAAGGGTCCAGTCAGTTTATACAGAGAGAGAAAGTAAGGAGTCCAATCAGTTTGTAAAGAGAGAGAGAGTGAGGAGTCCAGTCTGTTTATACAGAGAGAGAAAGTGAGGAGTCCAGTCAGTTTATACAGAGAGAGAGAGAGAGAGTGAGCAGTCCGGTCAGTTTATAAAGACAGAGAGAGAGAGTGAGGAGTCCAGTCAGTTTATAAAGAGAGACAAAGAGTGAGGAGTCCAGTCAGTTTATGAAGAGAGAGAGAGAGATTGAGGAGTCCAGTCAGTTTATACAGAGAGAGATAGAGAGTGAAGAGTCCAATCAGTTTATACAGAGAGAGAAAGTGAGGAGTCCAGTCAGTTTATAAAGAGAGAGAGAGTGAAGAGTCCAGTCAGTTTATGCAGAGACAGAGCGTGAAGGGTCCAGTCAGTTTATAAAGAGAGAGTGAGGAGTCCAGTCAGTTTATAAAGAGAGTGAGGAGTCCAGTCAGTTTATGAAGAGAGAGTGAGGAGTCCAGTCAGTTTATAAAGAGATTGAGGAGTCCAGTCAGTTTATACAGAGAGAGAAAGTGAGGAGTCCAGTCAGTTTATAAAGAGAGAGTGAGGAGTCCAGTCAGTTTATAAAGAGAGAGAGAGAGAGTGAGGAATCGAGTCTGTTTATGAAGAGAGAGAGACAGAGAGTGAGGAGTCCAGTCAGTTTATGAAGAGAGAGTGAGGAGTCCAGTCAGTTTATAAAGAGATTGAGGAGTCCAGTCAGTTTTTCAGAGAGAGAAAGAGAGGTGTCCAGTCAGTTTACAAAGAGAGTGAGGAGTCCAGTCAGTTTATAATGAGAGAGAGTGAGGAGTCCAGTCAGTTTATAAAGAGAGTGAGGAGTCCAGTCAGTTTATAAAGAGAGAGAGAGAGTGAGGAGTCCAGTCGGTTTATACAGAGAGAGAGAGAGTGAGGAGTCCAGTCAGTTTATAAAGAGAGAGAGAGAGAGAGTGAGGAGTCCAGTCAGTTTATAAAGAGAGAGAGAGAGTGAGGAGTCCAGTCAGATTATACAGAGAGAGATAGAGAGTGAAGAGTCCAGTCAGTTCATACAGAGAGAGAGAGAGAGGGTGAGGAGTCCAGTCAGTTTATAGAGAGAGACTGAGGAGTCCAGTCAGTTTATACAGAGAGAGAGAGTGAGGAGTCCAGTCAGTTTATAAAGAGAGTGAGGAGTCCAGTCAGTTGATACAGAGAGAGAGAGTGAGGAGTCCAGTCAGTTTATGCAGAGAGTGAGAGTGAAGGGTCCAGTCAGTTTATAAAGAGAGTGGGTAGTCCAGTCAGTTTATGAAGAGAGATTGAGGAGTCCAGTCAGTTTATAAAGAGAGTGAGGAGTCCAGTCAGTTTATACAGAGAGAGAAAGTGAGGAGTCCATTCAGTTTGTAAAGAGAGAGAGAGTGAGGAGTCCAGTCAGTTTATACAGAGAGAGAGAGTGAAGGGTCCAGTCAGTTTATACAGAGAGAGAAAGTAAGGAGTCCAATCAGTTTGTAAAGAGAGAGAGAGTGAGGAGTCCAGTCTGTTTATACAGAGAGAGAAAGTGAGGAGTCCAGTCAGTTTATACAGAGAGAGAGAGAGAGAGTGAGCAGTCCGGTCAGTTTATAAAGACAGAGAGAGAGAGTGAGGAGTCCAGTCAGTTTATAAAGAGAGACAAAGAGTGAGGAGTCCAGTCAGTTTATGAAGAGAGAGAGAGAGATTGAGGAGTCCAGTCAGTTTATACAGAGAGAGATAGAGAGTGAAGAGTCCAATCAGTTTATACAGAGAGAGAAAGTGAGGAGTCCAGTCAGTTTATAAAGAGAGAGAGAGTGAAGAGTCCAGTCAGTTTATGCAGAGACAGAGCGTGAAGGGTCCAGTCAGTTTATAAAGAGAGAGTGAGGAGTCCAGTCAGTTTATAAAGAGAGTGAGGAGTCCAGTCAGTTTATGAAGAGAGAGTGAGGAGTCCAGTCAGTTTATAAAGAGATTGAGGAGTCCAGTCAGTTTATACAGAGAGAGAAAGTGAGGAGTCCAGTCAGTTTATAAAGAGAGAGTGAGGAGTCCAGTCAGTTTATAAAGAGAGAGAGAGAGAGTGAGGAATCGAGTCTGTTTATGAAGAGAGAGAGACAGAGAGTGAGGAGTCCAGTCAGTTTATGAAGAGAGAGTGAGGAGTCCAGTCAGTTTATAAAGAGACTGAGGAGTCCAGTCAGTTTTTCAGAGAGAGAAAGAGAGGTGTCCAGTCAGTTTACAAAGAGAGTGAGGAGTCCAGTCAGTTTATAATGAGAGAGAGTGAGGAGTCCAGTCAGTTTATACACAGAGATAGAGTGAGGAGTCCAGTCAGTTTATAAAGAGAGTGAGGAGTCCAGTCAGTTTATAAAGAGAGAGAGAGAGTGAGGAGTCCAGTCGGTTTATACAGAGAGAGAGAGAGTGAGGAGTCCAGTCAGTTTATAAAGAGAGAGAGAGAGAGAGTGAGGAGTCCAGTCAGTTTATAAAGAGAGAGAGAGAGTGAGGAGTCCAGTCAGATTATACAGAGAGAGATAGAGAGTGAAGAGTCCAGTCAGTTCATACAGAGAGAGAGAGAGAGAGTGAGGAGTCCAGTCAGTTTATAAAGAGAGAGAGAGTGAGGAGTCCAGTCAGTTTATACAGAGAGAGAGAGTGAGGAGTCCAGTCAGTTTATAAAGAGAGTGAGGAGTCCAGTCAGTTGATAGAGAGAGAGAGAGTGAGGAGTCCAGTCAGTTTATGCAGAGAGTGAGAGTGAAGGGTCCAGTCAGTTTATAAAGAGAGTGGGTAGTCCAGTCAGTTTATGAAGAGAGAGTGAGGAGTCCAGTCAGTTTATAAAGAGAGTGAGGAGTCCAGGCAGTTTATACAGAGAGAGAAAGTGAGGAGTCCAGTCAGTTTGTAAAGAGAGAGAGAGTGAGGAGTCCAGTCAGTTTATACAGAGAGAGAGAGTGAAGGGTCCAGTCAGTTTATAAAGAGAGAGTGAGGAGTCCAGTCTGTTTATACAGAGAGAGAAAGTGAGGAGTCCAGTCAGTTTATAAAGAGAAAGAGAGTAAGGAGTCCAGTCAGTTTATACAGAGAGAGAGAGTGAGGAGTCCAGTCAGTTTATAAAGAGAGTGAGGAGTCCAGTCAGTTGATACAGAGAGAGAGAGTGAGGAGTCCAGTCAGTTTATGCAGACAGTGAGAGTGAAGGGTCCAGTCAGTTTATAAAGAGAGTGGATAGTCCAGTCAGTTTATGAAGAGAGAGTGAGGAGTCCAGTCAGTTTATAAAGAGAGTGAGGAGTCCAGTCAGTTTATACAGAGAGAGAATGTGAGGAGTCCAGTCAGTTTGTAAAGAGAGAGAGAGTGAGGAGTCCAGTCAGTTTATACAGAGAGAGAGAGTGAAGGGTCCAGTCAGTTTATAAAGAGAGAGTGAGGAGTCCAGTCTGTTTATACAGAGAGAGAAAGTGAGGAGTCCAGTCAGTTTATAAAGAGAGAGAGAGAGAGTGAGGAGTCCAGTCAGTTTATACAGAGAGAGAAAGTGAGGAGTCCAGTCAGTTTATGCAGAGAGAGAAAGTGAGGAGTCCAGTCAGTTTATGAAGAGAGAGTGAGGAGTCCAGTCAGTTTATAAAGAGAGAGAGAAAGTGAGGAGTCCAGTCAGTTTATAAAGAGAGAGAGAGAGTGAGGAGTCCAGTCAGTTTGTAAAGACAGAGAGAGAGAATGAGGAGTCCAGTCAGTTTATACAGAGAGAGATAGAGAGTGAAGAGTCCAGTCAGTTTATACAGAGAAAGTGAGGAGTCCAGTCAGTTTATAAAGAGAGAGAGAGTGAGGAGTCCAGTCAGTTTATGCAGAGAGAGAGAGTGAAGGGTCCAGTCAGTTTATAAAGAGAGAGTGAGGACTCCAGTCAGTTTATAAAGAGAGTGAGGAGTCCAGTCAGTTAATAAAGAGTGTGTGGAGTCCAGTCAGTTTATGAAGAGAGAGTGAGGAATCCAGTCAGTGTATAAAGAGAGTGAGGAGTCCAGTCAGTTTATACAGAGAGAGAAAGAGAGGAGTCCAGTCTGTTTATAAAGAGAGAGAGAGAGTGAGGTGTCCACTCAGTTTACAAAGAGAGTGAGGAGTCCAGTCAGTTTATAAATAGAGTGAGGAGTCCAGTCAGTTTATAAAGAGAGTGAGAGAGAGTGAGGAATCTAGGCAGTTTATGAAGAGAGAGAGAGAGAGAGTGAGGAGTCCAGTCAGTTTATAAAGAGAGTGAGGTGTCCAGTCAGTTTATAAAGAGAGTGAGAGAGAGTGAGGAGTCCAGTAAGTTTATAAAGAGAGTGAGGTGTCCAGTCAGTTTATAAAGAGAGTGAGGTGTCCAGGTCAGTTTATAAAGAGAGATAGAGAGAGAGAGGAGTCCAGTCAGTTTATAAAGAGTGAGGAGTCCAGTCAGTTTATAAAGAGAGAGAGAGTGAGGAGTCCAGTCAGTTTATACAGAGAGAGAGAGTGAGGAGTCCAGTCAGTTTATAAAGAGGGAGAGAGTGAGGAGTCCAGTCAGTTTATACAGAGAGAGAGAGTGAGGAGTCCAGTCAGTTTATACAGAGAGAGAGAGTGAAGGGTCCAGTCAGTTTATAAAGAGAGAGTGAGGAGTCCAGTCAGTTTATAAAGAGAGTGAGTCCAGTCAGTTTATACAGAGAGAGAAAGTGAGGAGTCCAGTCAGTTTATAAAGAGAGAGAGAGAGTGAGGAGTCCAGTCAGTTTATACAGAGACAGAAAGTGAGGAGTCCAGTCAGTTTATAAAGAGAGAGAGTGAGGAGTCCAGTCAGTTTATAAAGAGAGAAAGAGAGATTCAGGAGTCCTGTCATTTTATACAGAGAGAGAGAGAGAGAGAGAGAGAGAGTGAGCATTCCAGTCAGTTTATAAAGAGAGAGAGTGAGGAGTCCAGTCATTTTATACAGAGAGAAAGAGAGTGAGGAGACCAGTCAGTTTATAAAGAGAGAGTGAGAGCGAGGGGTCCAGTCAGTTTATACAGAGAGAAAGAGAGTGAGTGAGGAGTCCAGTTATTTTTTAAAGAGAGAGAGAGAGTGAGGAGTACAGTCAGTTTATAAAGAAAGAGAGAGAGTGAGGAGTCCAGTCATTTTATACAGAGAGAAAGAGAGAGAGTGAGGAGTCCAGTCAGTTCATAAAGAGAGAGAGAGAGAGAGTGAGGAGTCCAGTCAGTTTATAAAGAGACTGAGGAGTCCAGTCAGTTTTTCAGAGAGAGAAAGAGAGGAGTCCAGTCAGTTTACAAAGAGAGTGAGGAGTCCAGTCAGTTTATAAACAGAGAGAGAGAGTGAGGACTCCAATCAGTTTATAAAGAGGGAGAGAGAGTGAGGAGTCCAGTCAGTTTATAAACAGAGAGAGAATGAGAAGTCCAGTCAGTTTATGAAGAGAGAGAGAGAGAGATGAGGAGTCCAGTCAGTTTATAAAGAGAGTGAGGAGGCCAGTCAGTTTATAAAGAGAGAGAGAGAGAGTGTGGAGTCCAGTCAGTTTATACAGAGAGAAAGAGAGAGTGAGGAGTCCGGTCAGTTTATAAAGACAGAGAGAGAGAGTGAGGAATCCAGTCAGTTTATACAGAGAGAGATAGAGAGTGAAGAGTCCAATCAGTTTATACAGAGAGAGAAAGTGAGGAGTCCAGTCAGTTTATACAGAGAGAGAGAGTGAAGGGTCCAGTCAGTTTATACAGAGAGAGAAAGTAAGGAGTCCAATCAGTTTGTAAAGAGAGAGAGAGTGAGGAGTCCAGTCAGTTTATACAGAGAGAGAAAGTGAGGAGTCCAGTCAGTTTGTAAAGAGAGAGAGAGTGAGGAGTCCAGTCAGTTTATACAGAGAGAGAGAGTGAAGGGTCCAGTCAGTTTATACAGAGAGAGAAAGTAAGGAGTCCAATCAGTTTGTAAAGAGAGAGAGAGTGAGGAGTCCAGTCTGTTTATACAGAGAGAGAAAGTGAGGAGTCCAGTCAGTTTATACAGAGAGAGAGAGAGAGAGTGAGCAGTCCGGTCAGTTTATAAAGACAGAGAGAGAGAGTGAGGAGTCCAGTCAGTTTATAAAGAGAGACAAAGAGTGAGGAGTCCAGTCAGTTTATGAAGAGAGAGAGAGAGATTGAGGAGTCCAGTCAGTTTATACAGAGAGAGATAGAGAGTGAAGAGTCCAATCAGTTTATACAGAGAGAGAAAGTGAGGAGTCCAGTCAGTTTATAAAGAGAGAGAGAGTGAAGAGTCCAGTCAGTTTATGCAGAGACAGAGCGTGAAGGGTCCAGTCAGTTTATAAAGAGAGAGTGAGGAGTCCAGTCAGTTTATAAAGAGAGTGAGGAGTCCAGTCAGTTTATGAAGAGAGAGTGAGGAGTCCAGTCAGTTTATAAAGAGATTGAGGAGTCCAGTCAGTTTATACAGAGAGAGAAAGTGAGGAGTCCAGTCAGTTTATAAAGAGAGAGTGAGGAGTCCAGTCAGTTTATAAAGAGAGAGAGAGAGAGTGAGGAATCGAGTCTGTTTATGAAGAGAGAGAGACAGAGAGTGAGGAGTCCAGTCAGTTTATGAAGAGAGAGTGAGGAGTCCAGTCAGTTTATAAAGAGATTGAGGAGTCCAGTCAGTTTTTCAGAGAGAGAAAGAGAGGTGTCCAGTCAGTTTACAAAGAGAGTGAGGAGTCCAGTCAGTTTATAATGAGAGAGAGTGAGGAGTCCAGTCAGTTTATAAAGAGAGTGAGGAGTCCAGTCAGTTTATAAAGAGAGAGAGAGAGTGAGGAGTCCAGTCGGTTTATACAGAGAGAGAGAGAGTGAGGAGTCCAGTCAGTTTATAAAGAGAGAGAGAGAGAGAGTGAGGAGTCCAGTCAGTTTATAAAGAGAGAGAGAGAGTGAGGAGTCCAGTCAGATTATACAGAGAGAGATAGAGAGTGAAGAGTCCAGTCAGTTCATACAGAGAGAGAGAGAGAGGGTGAGGAGTCCAGTCAGTTTATAGAGAGAGACTGAGGAGTCCAGTCAGTTTATACAGAGAGAGAGAGTGAGGAGTCCAGTCAGTTTATAAAGAGAGTGAGGAGTCCAGTCAGTTGATACAGAGAGAGAGAGTGAGGAGTCCAGTCAGTTTATGCAGAGAGTGAGAGTGAAGGGTCCAGTCAGTTTATAAAGAGAGTGGGTAGTCCAGTCAGTTTATGAAGAGAGATTGAGGAGTCCAGTCAGTTTATAAAGAGAGTGAGGAGTCCAGTCAGTTTATACAGAGAGAGAAAGTGAGGAGTCCAGTCAGTTTGTAAAGAGAGAGAGAGTGAGGAGTCCAGTCAGTTTATACAGAGAGAGAGAGTGAAGGGTCCAGTCAGTTTATACAGAGAGAGAAAGTAAGGAGTCCAATCAGTTTGTAAAGAGAGAGAGAGTGAGGAGTCCAGTCTGTTTATACAGAGAGAGAAAGTGAGGAGTCCAGTCAGTTTATACAGAGAGAGAGAGAGAGAGAGTGAGCAGTCCGGTCAGTTTATAAAGACAGAGAGAGAGAGTGAGGAGTCCAGTCAGTTTATAAAGAGAGACAAAGAGTGAGGAGTCCAGTCAGTTTATGAAGAGAGAGAGAGAGATTGAGGAGTCCAGTCAGTTTATACAGAGAGAGATAGAGAGTGAAGAGTCCAATCAGTTTATACAGAGAGAGAAAGTGAGGAGTCCAGTCAGTTTATAAAGAGAGAGAGAGTGAAGAGTCCAGTCAGTTTATGCAGAGACAGAGCGTGAAGGGTCCAGTCAGTTTATAAAGAGAGAGTGAGGAGTCCAGTCAGTTTATAAAGAGAGTGAGGAGTCCAGTCAGTTTATGAAGAGAGAGTGAGGAGTCCAGTCAGTTTATAAAGAGATTGAGGAGTCCAGTCAGTTTATACAGAGAGAGAAAGTGAGGAGTCCAGTCAGTTTATAAAGAGAGAGTGAGGAGTCCAGTCAGTTTATAAAGAGAGAGAGAGAGAGTGAGGAATCGAGTCTGTTTATGAAGAGAGAGAGACAGAGAGTGAGGAGTCCAGTCAGTTTATGAAGAGAGAGTGAGGAGTCCAGTCAGTTTATAAAGAGACTGAGGAGTCCAGTCAGTTTTTCAGAGAGAGAAAGAGAGGTGTCCAGTCAGTTTACAAAGAGAGTGAGGAGTCCAGTCAGTTTATAATGAGAGAGAGTGAGGAGTCCAGTCAGTTTATACACAGAGATAGAGTGAGGAGTCCAGTCAGTTTATAAAGAGAGTGAGGAGTCCAGTCAGTTTATAAAGAGAGAGAGAGAGTGAGGAGTCCAGTCGGTTTATACAGAGAGAGAGAGAGTGAGGAGTCCAGTCAGTTTATAAAGAGAGAGAGAGAGAGAGTGAGGAGTCCAGTCAGTTTATAAAGAGAGAGAGAGAGTGAGGAGTCCAGTCAGATTATACAGAGAGAGATAGAGAGTGAAGAGTCCAGTCAGTTCATACAGAGAGAGAGAGAGAGAGTGAGGAGTCCAGTCAGTTTATAAAGAGAGAGAGAGTGAGGAGTCCAGTCAGTTTATACAGAGAGAGAGAGTGAGGAGTCCAGTCAGTTTATAAAGAGAGTGAGGAGTCCAGTCAGTTGATAGAGAGAGAGAGAGTGAGGAGTCCAGTCAGTTTATGCAGAGAGTGAGAGTGAAGGGTCCAGTCAGTTTATAAAGAGAGTGGGTAGTCCAGTCAGTTTATGAAGAGAGAGTGAGGAGTCCAGTCAGTTTATAAAGAGAGTGAGGAGTCCAGGCAGTTTATACAGAGAGAGAAAGTGAGGAGTCCAGTCAGTTTGTAAAGAGAGAGAGAGTGAGGAGTCCAGTCAGTTTATACAGAGAGAGAGAGTGAAGGGTCCAGTCAGTTTATAAAGAGAGAGTGAGGAGTCCAGTCTGTTTATACAGAGAGAGAAAGTGAGGAGTCCAGTCAGTTTATAAAGAGAAAGAGAGTAAGGAGTCCAGTCAGTTTATACAGAGAGAGAGAGTGAGGAGTCCAGTCAGTTTATAAAGAGAGTGAGGAGTCCAGTCAGTTGATACAGAGAGAGAGAGTGAGGAGTCCAGTCAGTTTATGCAGAGAGTGAGAGTGAAGGGTCCAGTCAGTTTATAAAGAGAGTGGATAGTCCAGTCAGTTTATGAAGAGAGAGTGAGGAGTCCAGTCAGTTTATAAAGAGAGTGAGGAGTCCAGTCAGTTTATACAGAGAGAGAATGTGAGGAGTCCAGTCAGTTTGTAAAGAGAGAGAGAGTGAGGAGTCCAGTCAGTTTATACAGAGAGAGAGAGTGAAGGGTCCAGTCAGTTTATAAAGAGAGAGTGAGGAGTCCAGTCTGTTTATACAGAGAGAGAAAGTGAGGAGTCCAGTCAGTTTATAAAGAGAGAGAGAGAGAGTGAGGAGTCCAGTCAGTTTATACAGAGAGAGAAAGTGAGGAGTCCAGTCAGTTTATGCAGAGAGAGAAAGTGAGGAGTCCAGTCAGTTTATGAAGAGAGAGTGAGGAGTCCAGTCAGTTTATAAAGAGAGAGAGAAAGTGAGGAGTCCAGTCAGTTTATAAAGAGAGAGAGAGAGTGAGGAGTCCAGTCAGTTTGTAAAGACAGAGAGAGAGAATGAGGAGTCCAGTCAGTTTATACAGAGAGAGATAGAGAGTGAAGAGTCCAGTCAGTTTATACAGAGAAAGTGAGGAGTCCAGTCAGTTTATAAAGAGAGAGAGAGTGAGGAGTCCAGTCAGTTTATGCAGAGAGAGAGAGTGAAGGGTCCAGTCAGTTTATAAAGAGAGAGTGAGGACTCCAGTCAGTTTATAAAGAGAGTGAGGAGTCCAGTCAGTTAATAAAGAGTGTGTGGAGTCCAGTCAGTTTATGAAGAGAGAGTGAGGAATCCAGTCAGTGTATAAAGAGAGTGAGGAGTCCAGTCAGTTTATACAGAGAGAGAAAGAGAGGAGTCCAGTCTGTTTATAAAGAGAGAGAGAGAGTGAGGTGTCCACTCAGTTTACAAAGAGAGTGAGGAGTCCAGTCAGTTTATAAATAGAGTGAGGAGTCCAGTCAGTTTATAAAGAGAGTGAGAGAGAGTGAGGAATCTAGGCAGTTTATGAAGAGAGAGAGAGAGAGAGTGAGGAGTCCAGTCAGTTTATAAAGAGAGTGAGGTGTCCAGTCAGTTTATAAAGAGAGTGAGAGAGAGTGAGGAGTCCAGTAAGTTTATAAAGAGAGTGAGGTGTCCAGTCAGTTTATAAAGAGAGTGAGGTGTCCAGGTCAGTTTATAAAGAGAGATAGAGAGAGAGAGGAGTCCAGTCAGTTTATAAAGAGTGAGGAGTCCAGTCAGTTTATAAAGAGAGAGAGAGTGAGGAGTCCAGTCAGTTTATACAGAGAGAGAGAGTGAGGAGTCCAGTCAGTTTATAAAGAGGGAGAGAGTGAGGAGTCCAGTCAGTTTATACAGAGAGAGAGAGTGAGGAGTCCAGTCAGTTTATACAGAGAGAGAGAGTGAAGGGTCCAGTCAGTTTATAAAGAGAGAGTGAGGAGTCCAGTCAGTTTATAAAGAGAGTGAGTCCAGTCAGTTTATACAGAGAGAGAAAGTGAGGAGTCCAGTCAGTTTATAAAGAGAGAGAGAGAGTGAGGAGTCCAGTCAGTTTATACAGAGACAGAAAGTGAGGAGTCCAGTCAGTTTATAAAGAGAGAGAGTGAGTTGTCCAGTCAGTTTATAAAGAGAGAGAGAGAGTGAGGAGTCCAGTCAGATTATACAGAGAGAGATAGAGAGTGAAGAGTCCAGTGTGTTCATACAGAGAGAGAGAGAGAGAGTGAGGAATCCAGTCAGTTTATAAAGAGAGAGAGAGTGAGGAGTCCAGTCAGTTTATACAGAGAGAGAGAGTGAGGAGTCCAGTCAGTTTATAAAGAGAGTGAGGAGTCCAGTCAGTTGATACAGAGAGAGAGAGTGAGGAGTCCAGTCAGTTTATGCAGAGAGTGAGAGTGAAGGGTCCAGTCAGTTTATAAAGAGAGTGGGGAGTCCAGTCAGTTTATGAAGAGAGAGTGAGGAGTCCAGTCAGTTTATAAAGAGAGTGAGGAGTCAAGTCAGTTTATACACAGAGAGAAAGTGAGGAGTCCAGTCAGTTTGTAAAGAGAGAGAGAGTGAGGAGTCCAGTCAGTTTATACAGAGAGAGAGAGTGAAGGGTCCAGTCAGTTTATGAAGAGAGAGTGAGGAGTCCAGTCTGTTTATACAGAGAGAGAAAGTGAGGAGTCCAGTCAGTTTATAAAGAGAGAGAGAGAGTGAGGAGTCCAGTCAGTTTATACAGAGAGAGAAAGTGAGGAGTCCAGTCAGTTTATAAAGAGAGAGAGAGAGAGTGAGGAGTCCAGTCAGTTTATACAGAGAGAGAAAGTGAGGAGTCCAGTCAGTTTATAAAGAGAGTGAGGAGTCCAGTCAGTTTATAAAGAGAGTGAGGAGTCCAGTCATTTTATAAAGAGAGCGAGAGAGTGAGGAGTCCAGTCAGTTTATACAGAGAGAGAGAGTGAAGGGTCCAGTCAGTTTATAAAGAGAGAGTGAGGAGTCCAGTCTGTTTATACAGAGAGAGAAAGTGAGGAGTCCAGTCAGTTTATAAAGAGAGAGAGAGAGTGAGGAGTCCAGTCAGTTTATACAGAGAGAGAAAGTGAGGAGTCCAGTCAGTTTATAAAGAGAGAGAGAGAGTGAGGAGTCCAGTCAGTTTATACAGAGAGAGAAAGTGAGGAGTCCAGTCAGTTTATAAAGAGAGTGAGGAGTCCAGTCAGTTTATAAAGAGAGTGAGGAGTCCAGTCAGTTTATAAAGAGAGTGAGGAGTCCAGTCAGTTTATAAAGAGAGTGAGGAGTCCAGTCATTTTATAAAGAGAGCGAGAGAGTGAGGAGTCCAGTCAGTTTATACAGAGAGATAGAGAGAGTGAGGAGTCCAGTCAGTTTATACAGAGAGATCGAGAGTGAGGATTCCAGTCAGATTGTACAGCGAGTGAGGATTCCAGTCAGTTTATAAAGAGAGTGAGGAGTCCAGTCAGTTTCTAAAGAGAGAAAAAGAGTGAGTGAGGAGTCCAGTCAGTTTATAAAGAGAGAGAGTGAGTGAGGAGTCCAGTCATTTAATACAGAGAGAAAGAGAGAGTGTGAGGAGTCCAGTCAGTTCATAAGGAGAGAGAGAGAGTGAGGAGTCCAGTCAGTTTATAAAGAAAGAGAGAGAGTGAGGAGTCCAGTCAGTTTATAAAGAGAGAGAGAGTGTGAGGAGTCCAGTCATTTTCTACAGAGAAAGAGAGAGTGAGGAGTCCGGTCAGTTTATACAGAGAGAGAGTGAGAGTGAGGAGTCCATTCAGTTTATAAAGAGAGAGAGATCGAGTGAGGAGTCCATTCATTTTATACAGAGAGAGAGTGTGAGTGAGGAGTCCAGTCAGTTTATATTGAGAGAGAGAGAGAGAGAGAGAGAGAGAGAGAGAGAGATTGAGTGAGGAGTCCAATCAGTTTATACAGAGAGAGAGAGAGAGAGAGAGAGAGTGCAGAGTCCAGTCAGTTTATAAGGTGAGAGAGAGTGAGGAGTCCAGTCAGTCTGTAAAGAGAGAGTGAGTGAGGATTCCCGTCAGTTTTTAAAGATAGAGCGAGTGAGTGAGGAGTCCAGTCAGTTTATAAAGAGAGAAAGAGAGAGTGAGTTGTCCTGTCAGTTTTTAAGAAGAGAAAGAGAGAGTCAGGAGTCCTGTCAGTTTATAAAGAGAGAGAGTGAGGAGTCCAGTCAGTTTATACAGAGAGAAAGAGAGATTCAGGAGTCCTGTCATTTTATACAGAGAGAGAGAGAGAGAGAGATTGAGCATTCCAGTCAGTTTATAAAGAGAGAGAGTGAGGAGTCCAGTCATTTTATACAGAGAGAAAGAGAGTGAGGAGACCAGTCAGTTTATAAAGAGAGAGTGAGAGCGAGGAGTCCAGTCAGTTTATACAGAGAGAAAGAGAGTGAGTGAGGAGTCCAGTTATTTTATAAAGAGAGAGAGAGAGTGAGGAGTACAGTCAGTTTATAAAGAAAGAGAGAGAGTGAGGAGTCCAGTCATTTTATACAGAGAGAAAGAGAGAGAGTGAGGAGTCCAGTCAGTTCATAAAGAGAGAGAGAGAGAGTCACGAGTCCTGTCAGTTTATAAAGAGAGTGAGGAGTCCAGTCAGTTTATACAGAGAGAGAGAGAGAGTGAGGAGTCCAGTCAGTTTATAAAGAGCGTGAGGAGTCCAGTCAGTTTATAAAGAGAGTGAGGCGTCCAGTCAGTTTATAAAGAGAGCTTGGAGTCCAGTCAGTTTATAAAGAGAGCGAGAGAGTGAGGAGTCCAGTCAGTTTATAAAGAGAGTGAGGAGTCCAGTCAGTTTATTCAGAGAGAGAGTGAGAGTGAGGAGTCCAGTCAGTTTACACAGAGAGAGAGAGAGAGTCACGAGTCCAGTCAGTTTATACAGAGTGTGAGGAGTCCAGTCAGTTTATAAAGAGAGCGAGGAGTCCAGTCAGTTTATCAAGAGAGCTTGGAGTCCAGTCAGTTTATAAAGAGAGCGAGAGAGTGAGGAGTCCAGTCAATTTATAAAGAGAGTGAGGAGTCCAGTCAGTTTATACAGAGAGAGAGTGAGAGTGAGGAGTCCAGTCAGTTTATAAAGAGAGCGAGGTGTCCAGTCTGTTTATAAAGAGAGTAAGGAGTCCAGTCTGTTTATAAAGAGAGTAAGGAGTCCAGTCTGTTTATAAAGAGAGTGAGGAGTCCAGTCTGTTTATAAAGAGAGTGAGGAGTCCAGTCAGTTTATAAAGGGAGTGAGGAGTCCAGTCAGTTTATAAAGAGAGTGAGGAGTCCAGTCATTTTATAAAGAGCGAGAGAGTGAGGAGTCCAGTCACTTTATAAAGAGAGTGAGGAGTCCAGTCAGTTTATACAGAGAGATAGAGAGAGTGAGGAGTCCAGTCAGTTTATACAGAGAGATAGAGAGTGAGGATTCCAGTCAGATTGTACAGCGAGTGAGGATTCCAGTCAGTTTATACAGAGAGTGAGGTTTCCAGTCAGTTTATAAAGAGAGTGAGGAGGCCTGTCAGTTTCTAAAGAGAGTGAGGAGTCCAGTCAGTTTATGAAGAGAGAGAGAGAGAGAGTGAGGAGTCCAGTCAGTTTATAAAGAGAGAGAGAGAGAGAGTGAGGAGTCCAGTCAGTTTATAAAGAGAAAGAGTGAGTGAGGAGTCCAGTCATTTTATACAGAGAGAGAGTGAGAGTGAGGAGTCCAGTCAGTTTATACAGAGTGTGAGGAGTCCAGTCAGTTTATACAGAGAGAGAGAGAGTCACGAGTCCAGTCAGTTTATACAGAGTGTGAGGTGTCCAGTCAGTTTATAAAGAGAGCGAGGAGTCCAGTCAGTTTATAAAGAGAGTGAGGAGTCCAGTCAGTTTATAAAGAGAGTGAGGAGTCCAGTCAGTTTATAAAGAGAGCGAGAGAGTGAGGAGTCCAGTCAGTTTATAAAGAGAGAGAGTGAGGAGTCCAGTCAGTTTTTACAGAGAGATCGAGAGTGAGGATTCCAGTCAGATTGTACAGCGAGTGAGGATTCCAGTCATTTTATACAGAGAGTGAGGTTTCCAGTCAGTTTATAAAGAGAGTGAGGAGTCCAGTCATTTTCTAAAGAGAGAAAGAGAGAGAGTGAGGAGTCCAGTCAGTTTATAGAGAGAGAGAGAGAGAGAGTGAGGAGTCCAGTCAGTTTATAAAGAGAGTGAGTGAGTGAGGAGTCCAGTAAGTTTATAAAGAGAGAGAGAGAGTGAGGAGTCCAGTCAGTTTATAAAGAGAGAGAGAGAGTGAGGAGTCCAGTCATTTTCTACAGAGAAAGAGAGAGTGAGGAGTCCGGTCAGTTTATACAGAGAGAGAGTGAGAGTGAGGAGTCCATTCAGTTTATAAAGAGAGAGAGAGAGTGAGGAGTCCAGTCAGTTTATAAAGAGAGAGAGATCGAGTGAGGAGTCCATTCATTATATACAGAGAGTGAGTGTGAGTGAGGAGTCCAGTCAGTTTATACAGAGAGAGAGTGAGAGTGAGGAGTCCAGTCAGTTTATAAAGAGAGCGAGGAGTCCAGTCTGTTTATAAAGAGAGTAAGGAGTCCAGTCTGTTTATAAAGAGAGTGAGGAGTCCAGTCTGTTTATAAAGAGAGTGAGGAGTCCAGTCTGTTTATAAAGAGAGTGAGGAGTCCAGTCAGTTTATAAAGGGAGTGAGGAGTCCAGTCAGTTTATAAAGAGAGTGAGGAGTCCAGTCAGTTTATACAGAGAGATAGAGAGAGTGAGGAGTCCAGTCAGTTTATACAGAGAGATAGAGAGTGAGGATTCCAGTCAGATTGTACAGCGAGTGAGGATTCCAGTCAGTTTATACAGAGAGTGAGGTTTCCAGTCAGTTTATAAAGAGAGTGAGGAGTCCTGTCAGTTTCTAAAGAGAGTGAGGAGTCCAGTCAGTTTATAAGGAGAGTGAGGAGTCCAGTCAGTTTATGAAGAGAGAGAGAGAGAGAGTGAGGAGTCCAGTCAGTTTATAAAGAGAGAGAGAGAGAGAGTGAGGAGTCCAGTCAGTTTATAAAGAGAAAGAGTGAGTGAGGAGTCCAGTCATTTTATACAGAGAGAGAGTGAGAGTGAGGAGTCCAGTCAGTTTATACAGAGTGTGAGGAGTCCAGTCAGTTTATACAGAGAGAGAGAGAGTCACGAGTCCAGTCAGTTTATACAGAGTGTGAGGTGTCCAGTCAGTTTATAAAGAGAGCGAGGAGTCCAGTCAGTTTATAAAGAGAGTGAGGAGTCCAGTCAGTTTATAAAGACAGTGAGGAGTCCAGTCATTTTATGAAGAGAGCGAGAGAGTGAGGAGTCCAGGCAGTTTATAAAGAGAGAGAGTGAGGAGTCCAGTCAGTTTATACAGAGAGATGGAGAGAGTGAGGAGTCCAGTCAGTTTTTACAGAGAGATCGAGAGTGAGGATTCCAGTCAGATTGTACAGCGAGTGAGGATTCCAATCATTTTATACAGAGAGTGAGGTTTCCAGTCAGTTTATAAAGAGAGTGAGGAGTCCAGTCAGTTTATAGAGAGAGAGAGAGAGAGAGTGAGGAGTCCAGTCAGTTTATAAAGAGAGAGAGTGAGTGAGGAGTCCAGTAAGTTTATAAAGAGAGAGAGAGAGTGAGGAGTCCAGTCAGTTTATACAGAGAGAGAGTGAGAGTTAAGAGTCCAGTCAGTTTATACAGAGAGAGAGAGATAGTCATGAGTCCAGTCAGTTTATACAGAGTTTGAGGAGTCCAGTCAGTTTATAAAGAGAGTGAGGAGTCCAGTCAGTTTATACAGAGAGAGAGTGAGAGTGAGGAGTCCAGTCAGTTTATAGTGAGAGTAAGGAGTCCAGTCTGTTTATAAAGAGAGTGAGGAGTCCAGTCTGTTTATAAAGAGAGTGAGGAGTCCAGTCAGTTTATAAAGGGAGTGAGGAGTCCAGTCAGTTTATAAAGAGAGTGAGGAGTCCAGTCATTTTAGAAAGAGCGAGAGAGTGAGGAGTCCAGTCACTTTATAAAGAGAGTGAGGAGTCCAGTCAGTTTATACAGAGAGATAGAGAGAGTGAGGAGTCCAGTCAGTTTATACAGAGAGATAGAGAGTGAGGATTCCAGTCAGATTGTACAGCGAGTGAGGATTCCAGTCAGTTTATACAGAGAGTGAGGTTTCCAGTCAGTTTATAAAGAGAGTGAGGAGTCCTGTCAGTTTCTAAAGAGAGTGAGGAGTCCAGTCAGTTTATAAGGAGAGTGAGGAGTCCAGTCAGTTTATGAAGAGAGAGAGAGAGAGAGTGAGGAGTCCAGTCAGTTTATAAAGAGAGAGAGAGAGTGAGGAGTCCAGTCAGTTTATAAAGAGAAAGAGTGAGTGAGGAGTCCAGTCATTTTATACAGAGAGAGAGTGAGAGTGAGGAGTCCAGTCAGTTTATACAGAGTGTGAGGAGTCCAGTCAGTTTATACAGAGAGAGAGAGAGTCACGAGTCCAGTCAGTTTATACAGAGTGTGAGGTGTCCAGTCAGTTTATAAAGAGAGCGAGGAGTCCAGTCAGTTTATAAAGAGAGTGAGGAGTCCAGTCATTTTATAAAGAGAGCGAGAGAGTGAGGAGTCCAGTCAGTTTATAAAGAGAGAGAGTGAGGAGTCCAGTCAGTTTTTACAGAGAGATCGAGAGTGAGGATTCCAGTCAGATTGTACAGCGAGTGAGGATTCCAGTCATTTTATACAGAGAGTGAGGTTTCCAGTCAGTTTATAAAGAGAGTGAGGAGTCCAGTCATTTTCTAAAGAGAGAAAGAGAGAGAGTGAGGAGTCCAGTCAGTTTATAGAGAGAGAGAGAGAGAGAGTGAGGAGTCCAGTCAGTTTATAAAGAGAGTGAGTGAGTGAGGAGTCCAGTAAGTTTATAAAGAGAGAGAGAGAGTGAGGAGTCCAGTCAGTTTATAAAGAGAGAGAGAGAGTGAGGAGTCCAGTCATTTTCTACAGAGAAAGAGAGAGTGAGGAGTCCGGTCAGTTTATACAGAGAGAGAGTGAGAGTGAGGAGTCCATTCAGTTTATAAAGAGAGAGAGAGAGTGAGGAGTCCAGTCAGTTTATAAAGAGAGAGAGATCGAGTGAGGAGTCCATTCATTATATACAGAGAGTGAGTGTGAGTGAGGAGTCCAGTCAGTTTATACAGAGAGAGAGTGAGGGTGAGGAGTCCAGTCAGTTTATAAAGAGAGCGAGGAGTCCAGTCTGTTTATAAAGAGAGTAAGGAGTCCAGTCTGTTTATAAAGAGAGTGAGGAGTCCAGTCTGTTTATAAAGAGAGTGAGGAGTCCAGTCTGTTTATAAAGAGAGTGAGGAGTCCAGTCAGTTTATAAAGGGAGTGAGGAGTCCAGTCAGTTTATAAAGAGAGTGAGGAGTCCAGTCAGTTTATACAGAGAGATAGAGAGAGTGAGGAGTCCAGTCAGTTTATACAGAGAGATAGAGAGTGAGGATTCCAGTCAGATTGTACAGCGAGTGAGGATTCCAGTCAGTTTATACAGAGAGTGAGGTTTCCAGTCAGTTTATAAAGAGAGTGAGGAGTCCTGTCAGTTTCTAAAGAGAGTGAGGAGTCCAGTCAGTTTATAAGGAGAGTGAGGAGTCCAGTCAGTTTATGAAGAGAGAGAGAGAGAGAGTGAGGAGTCCAGTCAGTTTATAAAGAGAGAGAGAGAGAGAGTGAGGAGTCCAGTCAGTTTATAAAGAGAAAGAGTGAGTGAGGAGTCCAGTCATTTTATACAGAGAGAGAGTGAGAGTGAGGAGTCCAGTCAGTTTATACAGAGTGTGAGGAGTCCAGTCAGTTTATACAGAGAGAGAGAGAGTCACGAGTCCAGTCAGTTTATACAGAGTGTGAGGTGTCCAGTCAGTTTATAAAGAGAGCGAGGAGTCCAGTCAGTTTATAAAGAGAGTGAGGAGTCCAGTCAGTTTATAAAGACAGTGAGGAGTCCAGTCATTTTATGAAGAGAGCGAGAGAGTGAGGAGTCCAGGCAGTTTATAAAGAGAGAGAGTGAGGAGTCCAGTCAGTTTATACAGAGAGATGGAGAGAGTGAGGAGTCCAGTCAGTTTTTACAGAGAGATCGAGAGTGAGGATTCCAGTCAGATTGTACAGCGAGTGAGGATTCCAATCATTTTATACAGAGAGTGAGGTTTCCAGTCAGTTTATAAAGAGAGTGAGGAGTCCAGTCAGTTTATAGAGAGAGAGAGAGTGAGAGTGAGGAGTCCAGTCAGTTTATAAAGAGAGAGAGTGAGTGAGGAGTCCAGTAAGTTTATAAAGAGAGAGAGAGAGTGAGGAGTCCAGTCAGTTTATACAGAGAGAGAGTGAGAGTTAAGAGTCCAGTCAGTTTATACAGAGAGAGAGAGAGAGTCATGAGTCCAGTCAGTTTATACAGAGTGTGAGGAGTCCAGTCAGTTTATAAAGAGAGTGAGGAGTCCAGTCAGTTTATACAGAGAGAGAGTGAGAGTGAGGAGTCCAGTCAGTTTATAAAGGGAGTGAGGAGTCCAGTCAGTTTATAAAGAGAGTGAGGAGTCCAGTCATTTTAGAAAGAGCGAGAGAGTGAGGAGTCCAGTCACTTTATAAAGAGAGTGAGGAGTCCAGTCAGTTTATACAGAGAGATAGAGAGAGTGAGGAGTCCAGTCAGTTTATACAGAGAGATAGAGAGTGAGGATTCCAGTCAGATTGTACAGCGAGTGAGGATTCCAGTCAGTTTATACAGAGAGTGAGGTTTCCAGTCAGTTTATAAAGAGAGTGAGGAGTCCTGTCAGTTTCTAAAGAGAGTGAGGAGTCCAGTCAGTTTATAAGGAGAGTGAGGAGTCCAGTCAGTTTATGAAGAGAGAGAGAGAGAGAGTGAGGAGTCCAGTCAGTTTATAAAGAGAGAGAGAGAGTGAGGAGTCCAGTCAGTTTATAAAGAGAAAGAGTGAGTGAGGAGTCCAGTCATTTTATACAGAGAGAGAGTGAGAGTGAGGAGTCCAGTCAGTTTATACAGAGTGTGAGGAGTCCAGTCAGTTTATACAGAGAGAGAGAGAGTCATGATTCCAGTCAGTTTATACAGAGTGTGAGGTGTCCAGTCAGTTTATAAAGAGAGCGAGGAGTCCAGTCAGTTTATAAAGAGAGTGAGGAGTCCAGTCAGTTTATAAAGAGAGTGAGGAGTCCAGTCATTTTATAAAGAGAGCGAGAGAGTGAGGAGTCCAGTCAGTTTATAAAGAGAGAGAGTGAGGAGTCCAGTCAGTTTATACAGAGAGATAGAGAGAGTGAGGAGTCCAGTCAGTTTTTACAGAGAGATCGAGAGTGAGGATTCCAGTCAGATTGTACAGCGAGTGAGGATTCCAGTCAGTTTATACAGAGAGTGAGGTTTCCAGTCAGTTTATAAAGAGAGTGAGGAGTCCTGTCACTTTCTAAAGAGAGTGAGGAGTCCAGTCAGTTTATAAGGAGAGTGAGGAGTCCAGTCAGTTTATGAAGAGAGAGAGAGAGAGAGTGAGGAGTCCAGTCAGTTTATAAAGAGAGAGAGAGAGTGAGGAGTCCAGTCAGTTTATAAAGAGAAAGAGTGAGTGAGGAGTCCAGTCATTTTATACAGAGAGAGAGTGAGAGTGAGGAGTCCAGTCAGTTTATACAGAGTGTGAGGAGTCCAGTCAGTTTATACAGAGAGAGAGAGAGTCACGATTCCAGTCAGTTTATACAGAGTGTGAGGTGTCCAGTCAGTTTATAAAGAGAGCGAGGAGTCCAGTCAGTTTATAAAGAGAGTGAGGAGTCCAGTCAGTTTATAAAGAGAGTGAGGAGTCCAGTCATTTTATAAAGAGAGCGAGAGAGTGAGGAGTCCAGTCAGTTTATAAAGAGAGAGAGTGAGGAGTCCAGTCAGTTTATACAGAGAGATAGAGAGAGTGAGGAGTCCAGTCAGTTTTTACAGAGAGATCGAGAGTGAGGATTCCAGTCAGATTGTACAGCGAGTGAGGATTCCAGTCAGTTTATACAGAGAGTGAGGTTTCCAGTCAGTTTATAAAGAGAGTGAGGAGTCCAGTCATTTTCTAAAGAGAGAAAGAGAGAGAGTGAGGAGTCCAGTCAGTTTATAGAGAGAGAGAGAGAGAGAGAGTGAGGAGTCCAGTCAGTTTATAAAGAGAGAGAGTGAGTGAGGAGTCCAGTAAGTTTATAAAGAGAGAGAGAGAGTGAGGAGTCCAGTCAGTTTATACAGAGAGAGAGTGAGAGTGAGGAGTCCAGTCAGTTTATACAGAGAGAGAGAGAGAGTCATGAGTCCAGTCAGTTTATACAGAGTGTGAGGAGTCCAGTCAGTTTATAAAGAGAGTGAGGAGTCCAGTCAGTTTATAAAGAGAGCGAGGAGTCCAGTCAGTTTATAAAGAGAGTGAGGAGTCCAGTCAGTTTATAAAGAGAGCGAGAGAGTGAGGAGTCCAGTCAGTTTATACAGAGAGATCGAGAGTGAGGATTCCAGTCAGATTGTACAGCGAGTGAGGATTCCAGTCAGTTGATACAGAGAGATAGAGAGAGTGAGGAGTCCAGTCAGTTTATACAGAGAGATAGAGAGAGTGAGGAGTCCAGTCAGTTTATACAGAGAGATCGAGAGTGAGGATTCCAGTCAGATTGTACAGCGAGTGATGATTCCAGTCAGTTTATACAGAGAGTGAGGTTTCCAGTCAGTTTATAAAGAGAGTGAGGAGTCCAGTCAGTTTCTAAAGAGAGAAAGAGAGAGAGTGAGGAGTCCAGTCAGTTTATGAAGAGAGAGAGAGAGAGTGAGGAGTCCAGTCAGTTTATAAAGAGAGAGAGTGAGTGAGGAGTCCAGTCATTTAATACAGAGAGAAAGAGAGAGTGTGAGGAGTCCAGTCAGTTCATAAGGAGAGAGAGAGAGTGAGGAGTCCAGTCAGTTTATAAAGAAAGAGAGAGAGTGAGGAGTCCAGTCAGTTTATAAAGAGAGTGAGGAGTCCAGTCAGTTTCTGAAGAGAGAAAGAGAGAGAGTGAGGAGTCCAGTCAGTTTATGAAGAGAGAGAGAGAGAGTGAGGAGTCCAGGCAGTTTATAAAGAGAGAGAGTGAGTGAGGAGTCCAGTCATTTAATACAGAGAGAAAGAGAGAGTGTGAGGAGTCCAGTCAGTTTATAAAGAGAGAGAGAGAATGAGGAGTCCAGTCAATTTCTGCAGAGAAAGAGAGAGTGAGGAGTCCGGTCAGTTTATACAGAGAGAGAGTGAGAGTGAGGAGTCCATTCAGTTTATAAAGAGAGAGAGAGAGTGAGGAGTCCAGTCAGTTTATAAAGAGAGAGAGATCGTGTGAGGAGTCCATTCATTATATACAGAGAGAGAGTGTGAGTGAGGAGTCCAGTCAGTTTATAAAGTGAGGGAGAGTGAGAGTCCAGTCAGTTTATATTGAGAGAGAGAGAGAGAGAGAGATTGAGTGAGGAGTCCAATCAGTTTATACAGAGAGAGAGAGAGAGTGCAGATTTCAGTCAGTTTATAAGATGAGAGAGAGTGAGGAGTCCAGTCAGTCTGTAAAGAGAGAGTGAGTGAGGATTCCCGTCAGCTTTTAAAGATAGAGCGAGTGAGTGAGGAGTCCAGTCAGTTTATAAAGAGAGAAAGAGAGAATGAGGAGTCCTGTCAGTTTATACAGAGAGAGAGAGAGAGTGAGTTGTCCTGTCAGTTTTTAAGAATAGAAAGAGAGAGTCAGGAGTCCTGTCAGTTTATAAAGAGAGAAAGAGAGATTCAGCAGTCCTGTCATTTTATACAGAGAGAGAGAGAGAGAGAGAGTGAGCATTCCATTCAGTTTATAAAGAGAGAGATTGAGGAGTCCAGTCATTTTATACAGAGAGAAAGAGAGTGAGGAGACCAGTCAGTTTATAAAGAGAGAGTGAGAGCGAGGAGTCCAGTCAGTTTATACAGAGAGAAAGAGAGTGAGTGAGGAGTCCAGTCATTTTATAAAGAGAGAGAGAGAGTGAGGAGTCCAGTCAGTTTATAAAGAAAGAGAGAGAGTGAGGAGTCCAGTCATTTTATACAGAGAGAAAGAGAGAGAGTGAGGAGTCCAGTCAGTTTATAAAGAGAGAGAGAGAGAGTCACGAGTCCTGTCAGTTTATAAAGAGAGTGAGGAGTCCATTCAGTTTATACAGAGAGAGATTGAGGAGTCCAGTCAGTTTATAAAGAGCGTGAGGAGTCCAGTCAGTTGATAAAGAGAGCTTGGAGTCCAGTCAGTTTATAAAGAGAGCGAGAGAGTGAGGAGTCCAGTCAGTTTATAAAGAGAGTGAGGAGTCCAGTCAGTTTATACAGAGAGAGAGTGAGAGTGAGGAGTCCAGTCAGTTTATACAGAGAGAGAGAGAGAGTCACGAGTCCAGTCAGTTTATACAGAGTGTGAGGAGTCCAGTCAGTTTATAAAGAGAGCGAGGAGTCCAGTCAGTTTATAAAGAGAGTGAGGAGTCCAGTCAGTTTCTAAAGAGAGTGAGGAGTCCAGTCAGTTTATGAAGAGAGAGAGAGAGAGAGTGAGGAGTCCAGTCAGTTTATAAAGAGAAAGAGTGAGTGAGGAGTCCAGTCATTTTATACAGAGAGAGAGTGAGAGTGAGGAGTCCAGTCATTTTATACAGAGAGAAAGAGAGAGTGTGAGGAGTCCAGTCAGTTCATAAGGAGAGAGAGAGAGTGAGGAGTCCAGTCAGTTTATAAAGAAAGAGAGAGATTGTGGAGTCTAGTCAGTTTATAAAGAGAGAGAGAGAGTGAGGAGTCCAGTCATTTTCTACAGAGAAAGAGAGAGTGAGGAGTCCGGTCAGTTTATACAGAGAGAGAGTGAGAGTGAGGAGTCCAGTCAGTTTATAAAGAGAGAGAGAGAGTGAGGAGTCCAGTCAGTTTATAAAGAGAGAGAGAGCGAGTGAGGAGTCCATTCATTTTATACAGAGAGAGAGTGTGAGTGAGGAGTCCAGTCAGTTTATAAAGTGAGGGAGAGTGAGAGTCCAGTCAGTTTATATTGAGAGAGAGAGAGAGAGAGAGAGAGATTGAGTGAGGAGTCCAGTCAGTTTATAAAGAGAGTGAGGAGTCCAGTCAGTTTATAAAGAGAGTGAGGTGTCCAGTCAGTTTCTAAAGAGAGTGAGGAGTCCCATCAGTTTATAAAGAGAGTGAGGAGTCCAGTCAGTTTATAAAGAGAGAAAGAGAGAGTGTGAGGAGTCCAGTCAGTTTATAAAGAGAGTGAGGAGTCCAGTCAGTTTATAAAGAGAGTGAGGTGTCCAGTCAGTTTCTAAAGAGAGTGAGGAGTCCCATCAGTTTATAAAGAGAGTGAGGAGTCCAGTCAGTTTATAAAGAGAGAAAGAGAGGGTGTGAGGAGTCCAGTCAGTTTATAAAGAAAGAGAGAGAGTGAGTGAGGAGTCCAGTCATTTTATACTGAGAACGAGTGAGAGTGAGGAGTCCAGTCATTTTATACAGAGAGAAAAGGAGAGTGTGAGGAGTCCAGTCAGTTTATACAGAGAGAGAGAGAGAGTCATGAGTCCAGTCAGTTTATACAGAGTGTGAGGAGTCCAGTCAGTTTATAAAGAGAGTGAGGAGTCCAGTCAGTTTATAAAGAGAGCGAGGAGTCCAGTCAGTTTATAAAGAGAGTGAGGAGTCCAGTCAGTTTATAAAGAGAGCGAGAGAGTGAGGAGTCCAGTCAGTTTATACAGAGAGATCGAGAGTGAGGATTCCAGTCAGATTGTACAGCGAGTGAGGATTCCAGTCAGTTTATACAGAGAGATAGAGAGAGTGAGGAGTCCAGTCAGTTTATACAGAGAGATAGAGAGAGTGAGGAGTCCAGTCAGTATATACAGAGAGATCGAGAGTGAGGATTCCAGTCAGATTGTACAGCGAGTGAGGATTCCAGTCAGTTTATACAGAGAGTGAGGTTTCCAGTCAGTTTATAAAGAGAGTGAGGAGTCCAGTCAGTTTCTAAAGAGAGAAAGAGAGAGAGTGAGGAGTCCAGTCAGTTTATGAAGAGAGAGAGAGAGAGCGAGGAGTCCAGTCAGTTTATAAAGAGAGAGAGAGAGAGAGAGAGAGACTGAGGAGTCCAGTCAGTTTATACAGAGAGAGAGTGAGAGTGAGGAGTCCAGTCATTTTATACAGAGAGAAAGAGAGTGAGGAGTCCAGTCAGTTTATAAAGAGAGAGAGTGAGACTGAGGAGTCCAGTCAGTTTATACAAAGAGAAAGAGAGTGACTGAGGAGTCTAGTCAGTTTATAAAGAGAGAGTGAGAGTGAGGAGTCCAGTCAGTTTATAAAGAGAGAGAGAGTGAGGAGTCCAGTCAGTTTATACAGAGAGAGAGTGAGAGTGAGGAGTCCAGTCAGTTTATATTGAGAGAGAGAGATTGAGTGAGGAGTCCAGTCATTTTATACAGAGAGAGAGAGAGTGCGGAGTCCAGTCAGTTTATACGGAGAGTGAGGAGTCCAGTCTGTTTATAAAGAGAGTGAGAGCGAGGAGTCCAGTCAGTTTATAAAGAGAGAGAGAGTGAGGAGTCCAGTCATTTTATCCAGAGAGAAATGGAGAGAGTGAGGAGTCCAGTCAGTTTAAAAAGAGAGAGAGAGTGAGGATTCTGTCAGTTTAATAAGAGAGAGAGTGATGTGTCTAGTCAGTTTATACAGAGAGAGAGAGAGAGAGAGTCACAAGTCCAGTCAGTTTATACAGAGTGTGAGGAGTCCAGTCAGTTTATAAAGAGAGTGAGGAGTCCAGTCAGTTTATAAAGAGAGTAAGGAGTCCAGTCTGTTTATAAAGAGAGTAAGGAGTCCAGTCTGTTTATAAAGAGAGTGAGGAGTCCAGTCAGTTTATAAAGGGAGTGAGGAGTCCAGTCAGTTTATAAAGAGAGTGAGGAGTCCAGTCATTTTATAAAGAGAGCGAGAGAGTGAGGAGTCCAGTCACTTTATAAAGAGAGTGAGGAGTCCAGTCAGTTTGTACAGAGAGATAGAGAGTGAGGATTCCAGTCAGATTGTACAGCGAGTGAGGATTCCAGTCAGTTTATACAGAGAGTGAGGTTTCCAGTCAGTTTATAAAGAGAGTGAGGAGTCCAGTCAGTTTATAAAGGGAGTGAGGAGTCCAGTCAGTTTATAAAGAGAGTGAGGAGTCCAGTCATTTTATAAAGAGAGCGAGAGAGTGAGGAGTCCAGTCACTTTATAAAGAGAGTGAGGAGTCCAGTCAGTTTGTACAGAGAGATAGAGAGTGAGGATTCCAGTCAGATTGTACAGCGAGTGAGGATTCCAGTCAGTTTATACAGAGAGTGAGGTTTCCAGTCAGTTTATAAAGAGAGTGAGGAGTCCAGTCAGTTTCTAAAGAGAGTGAGGAGTCCAGTCAGTTTATAAAGAGAGAAAGAGAGAGAGTGAGGAGTCCAGTCAGTTTATGAAGAGAGAGAGAGAGAGAGTGAGGAGTCCAGTCAGTTTATAAAGAGAAAGAGTGAGTGAGGAGTCCAGTCATTTTATGCAGAGAGAGAGTGAGAGTGAGGAGTCCAGTCATTTTATACAGAGAGAAAGAGAGAGTGTGAGGAGTCCAGTCAGTTCATAAGGAGAGAGAGAGAGTGAGGAGTCCAGTCAGTTTACAAAGAAAGAGAGAGAGTGAGGAGTCCAGTCAGTTTATAAAGAGAGAGAGAGTGAGGAGTCCAGTCAGTTTATACAGAGAGAGAGTGAGAGTGAGGAGTCCAGTCAGTTTATATTGAGAGAGAGAGATTGAGTGAGGAGTCCAGTCATTTTATACAGAGAGAGAGAGAGAGTGCGGAGTCCAGTCAGTTTATACGGAGAGAGTGAGGAGTCCAGTCTGTTTATAAAGAGAGTGAGAGCGAGGAGTCCAGTCAGTTTATACAAAGAGAAAGAGAGTGACTGAGGCGTCCAGTCAGTTTATAAAGAGAGAGGGTGAGAGTGAGGAGTCCAGTCATTTTATACAGAGAGAAAGAGAGAGAGTGAGGAGTCCAGTCAGTTTATAAAGAGAGAGAGAGTGAGGAGTCCAGTCAGTTTATACAGAGAGAGAGTGAGAGTGAGGAGTCCAGTCAGTTTATATTGAGAGAGAGAGATTGAGTGAGGAGTCCAGTCATTTTATACAGAGAGAGAGAGAGAGTGCGGAGTCCAGTCAGTTTATACGGAGAGAGTGAGGAGTCCAGTCTGTTTATAAAGAGAGTGAGAGCGAGGAGTCCAGTCAGTTTATAAAGAGAGAGAGAGTGAGGAGTCCAGTCATTTTATCCAGAGAGAAATGGAGAGAGTGAGGAGTCCAGTCAGTTTATAAAGAGAGAGAGAGTGAGGATTCTGTCAGTTTAATAAGAGAGAGAGTGATGTGTCTAGTCAGTTTATACAGAGAGAGAGAGAGAGAGAGTCACGAGTCCAGTCAGTTTATACAGAGTGTGAGGAGTCCAGTCAGTTTATAAAGAGAGTGAGGAGTCCATTCAGTTTATAAAGAGAGCGAGGAGTCCAGTCTGTTTATAAAGAGAGTAAGGAGTCCAGTCTGTTTATAAAGAGAGTCAGGAGTCCAGTCTGTTTATAAAGAGAGTGAGGAGTCCAGTCAGTTTATAAAGGGAGTGAGGAGTCCAGTCAGTTTATAAAGAGAGTGAGGAGTCCAGTCATTTTATAAAGAGAGTGAGGAGTCCAGTCAGTTTATACAGAGAGATAGAGAGAGTGAGGAGTCCAGTCAGTTTTTACAGAGAGATAGAGAGTGAGGATTCCAGTCAGATTGTACAGCGAGTGAGGATTCCAGTCAGTTTATACAGAGAGTGAGGTTTCCAGTCAGTTTATAAAGAGAGTGAGGAGTCCAGTCAGTTGAGAAGGAGAGTGAGGAGTCCAGTCAGTTTATAAAGAGAGAAAGAGAGAGAGTGAGGAGTCCAGTCAGTTTATGAAGAGAGAGAGAGAGAGAGTGAGTAGTCCGGTCAGTTTATAAAGAGAAAGAGTGAGTGAGGAGTCCAGTCATTTTATACAGAGAGAGAGTGAGAGTGAGGAGTCCAGTCATTTTATACAGAGAGAAAGAGAGAGTGTGAGGAGTCCAGTCAGTTCATAAGGAAAGAGAGATAGTGAGGAGTCCAGTCAGTTTACAAAGAAAGAGAGAGAGTGAGGAGTCCAGTCAGTTTATAAAGAGAGAGAGAGTGAGGAGTCCAGTCATTTTCTACAGAGAAAGAGAGAGTGAGGAGTCCAGTCAGTTTATACAAAGAGAAAGAGAGTGACTGAGGAGTCCAGTCAGTTTATAAAGAGAGAGTGAGAGTGAGGCGTCCAGTCAGTTTATAAAGAGAGAGGGTGAGAGTGAGGAGTCCAGTCATTTTATACAGAGAGAAAGAGAGAGAGTGAGGAGTCCAGTCAGTTTATAAAGAGAGAGAGAGTGAGGAGTCCAGTCAGTTTATACAGAGAGAGAGTGAGAGTGAGGAGTCCAGTCAGTTTATATTGAGAGAGAGAGATTGAGTGAGGAGTCCAGTCATTTTATACAGAGAGAGAGAGAGAGAGTGCGGAGTCCAGTCAGTTTATACGGAGAGAGTGAGGAGTCCAGTCTGTTTATAAAGAGAGTGAGAGCGAGGAGTCCAGTCAGTTTATAAAGAGAGAGAGAGTGAGGAGTCCAGTCAATTTATAAAGAGAGAGAGAGTGAGGATTCTGTCAGTTTAATAAGAGAGAGAGTGATGTGTCTAGTCAGTTTATACAGAGAGAGAGAGAGAGAGAGTCACGAGTACAGTCAGTTTATACAGAGTGTGAGGAGTCCAGTCAGTTTATAAAGAGAGTGAGGAGTCCAGTCAGTTTATAAAGAGAGCGAGGAGTCCAGTCTGTTTATAAAGAGAGTAAGGAGTCCAGTCTGTTTATAAAGAGAGTAAGGAGTCCAGTCTGTTCATAAAGAGAGTAAGGAGTCCAGTCTGTTTATAAAGAGAGTGAGGAGTCCAGTCAGTTTATAAAGGGAGTGAGGAGTCCAGTCAGTTTATAATGAGAGTGAGGAGTCCAGTCATTTTATAAAGTGAGCGAGAGAGTGAGGAGTCCAGTCACTTTATAAAGAGAGTGAGGAGTCCAGGCAGTTTATACAGAGAGATAGAGAGAGTGAGGAGTCGAGTCAGTTTGTACAGAGAGATAGAGAGTGAGGATTCCAGTCAGATTGTACAGCGAGTGAGGATTCCAGTCAGTTTATAAAGAGAGTGAGGAGTCCAGTCAGTTTCTAAAGAGAGTGAGGAGTCCAGTCAGTTTATAAGGAGAGTGAGGAGTCCAGTCAGTTTATAAAGAGAGAAAGAGAGAGAGTGAAGAGTCCAGTCAGTTTATGAAGAGAGAGAGAGAGAGAGTGAGGAGTCCAGTCAGTTTATACAGAGAGAGAGTGAGAGTGAGGAGTCCAGTCATTTTATACAGAGAGAAAGAGCGAGTGAGGAGTCCATTCATTTTATACAGAGAGAGAGTGTGAGTGAGGAGTCCAGTTTATAAAGTGAGGGAGAGTGAGAGTCCAGTCAGTTTATATTGAGAGAGAGAGAGAGAGAGAGAGATTGAGTGAGGAGTCCAATCAGTTTATACAGAGAGAGAGAGAGAGAGAGAGAGAGTGCAGAGTCCAGTCAGTTTATAAGGAGAGAGAGAGTGAGGAGTCCAGTCAATTTATAAAGAGAGAGAGAGAGAGTGAGGAGTCCAGTCAGTTTATAAAAAGAGAGACAGAGAGTCACGAGTCCTGTCAGTTTATAAAGAGAGTGAGGAGTCCAGTCAGTTTATACAGAGAGAGAGAGAATGAGGAGTCCAGTCAGTTTATAAAGAGCGTGAGGAGTCCAGTCAGTTTATAAAGAGAGCGAGGAGTCCAGTCAGTTTATAAGGAGAGTGAGGCGTCCAGTCAGTTTATAAAGAGAGCTTGGATTCCAGTCAGTTTATAAAGAGAGCGAGAGAGTGAGGAGTCCAGTCAGTTTATAAAGAGAGTGAGAAATCCAGTCAGTTTATACAGAGAGAGAGTGAGAGTGAGGAGTCCAGTCAGTTTATAAAGAGAGAGAGAGAGTGAGGTGTCCAGTCAGTTTTTAAAGAGAGAGAGAGAGTGAGGAGTCCAGTCAGTTTATACAGAGAGAGAGTGAGAGTGAGGAGTCCAGACAGTTTATACAGAGTGTGAGGAGTCCAGTCAGTTTATACAGAGAGAGAGAGAGAGTCACGAGTCCAGTCAGTTTATACAGAGTGTGAGGAGTCCAGTCAGTTTATAAAGAGAGCGAGGAGTCCAATCAGTTTATAAAGAGACTGAGGAGTCCAGTCAGTTTATAAAGAGAGTGAGGAGTCCAGTCATTTTATAATGAGAGCGAGAGACTGAGGAGTCCAGTCAGTTTATACAGAGAGATGGAGAGAGTGAGGAGTCCAGTCAGTTTCTACAGAGAGATCGAGAGTGAGGATTCCAGTCAGATTGTACAGCGAGTGAGGATTCCAGTCAGTTTATACAGAGAGTGAGGTTTCCAGTCAGTTTATAAAGAGAGTGAGGAGTCCAGTCAGTTTATAAAGAGAGAAAGAGAGAGAGTGAGGAGTCCAGTCAGTTTATGAAGAGAGAGAGAGAGAGAGTGAGGAGTCCAGTCAGTTTATAAAGAGAGAGAGTGAGTGAGGAGTCCAGTCATTTTATACACAGAGAGAGTGAGAGAGAGGAGTACAGTCATTTTATACAGAGAGAAAGAGAGAGTGTGAGGAGTCCAGTCAGTTCATAAAGAGAGAGAGAGAGAGTGAGGAGTCCAGTCAGTTTATAAAGAAAGAGAGAGAGTGAGGAGTCCAGTCAGTTTATAAAGAGAGAGAGAGAGTGAGGAGTCCAGTCATTTTCTACAGAGAAAGAGAGAGTGAGGAGTCCGGTCAGTTTATACAGAGAGAGAGTGAGAGTGAGGAGTCCAGTCAGTTTATAAAGAGAGAGAGAGAGTGAGGAGTCCAGTCAGTTTATAAAGAGAGAGAGAGCGAGTGAGGAGTCCATTCATTTTATACAGAGAGAGAGTGTGAGTGAGGAGTTCAGTCAGTTTATAAAGTGAGGGAGAGTGAGAGTCCAGTCAGTTTATATTGAGAGAGAGAGAGAGAGAGAGATTGAGTGAGGAGTCCAGTCAGTTTATAAAGAGAGTGAGGTGTCCAGTCAGTTTCTAAAGAGAGTGAGGAGTACCATCAGTTTATAAAGAGAGTGAGGAGTCCAGTCAGTTTATAAAGTGAGAAAGAGAGAGTGTGAGGAGTCCAGTCAGTTTATAAAGAAAGAGAGAGAGTGAGTGAGGAGTCCAGTCATTTTATACAGAGAACGAGTGAGAGTGAGGTGTCCAGTCATTTTATACAGAGAGAAAGAGAGAGTGTGAGAAGTCCAGTCAGTTTATAAAGAGAGAGAGAGTGAGGAGTCCAGTCAGTTTATAAAGAAAGAGAGAGAGCGAGGAGTCCAGTCAGTTTATAAAGAGAGAGAGAGAGAGAGAGAGAGTGAGGAGTTCAGTCAGTTTATACAGAGAGAGAGTGAGAGTGAGGAGTCCAGTCATTTTATACATAGAGAAATAGAGAGAGTGAGGAGTCCAGTCAGTTTATAAAGAGAGAGAGATAGTGAGGAGTCCAGTCAGTTTATAAAGAGAGAGAGTGAGACTGAGGAGTCCAGTCAGTTGAAACAAAGAGAAAGAGAGTGAGTGAGGAGTCCAGTCAGTTTATAACGAGAGAGTGAGAGTGAGGAGTCCAGTCAGTTTATAAAGAGAGAGGGTGAGAGTGAGGAGTCCAGTCATTTTATACAGAGAGAAAGAGAGAGAGTGAGGAGTCCAGTCATTTTGCAAAGAGAGAGAGTGAGAGTGAGAGTGAGGAGTCCAGTCAGTTTATATTGAGAGAGAGAGATTGAGTGAGGAGTCCAGTCATTTTATACAGAGAGAGAGAGAGAGATTGCGGAGTCCAGTCAGTTTATACGGAGAGAGTGAGGAGTCCAGTCTGTTTATAAAGAGAGTGAGAGCGAGGAGTCAAGTCAGTTTATAAAGAGAGAGAGAGTGAGGAGTCCAGTCATTTTATCCAGAGAGAAATGGAGAGAGTGAGGAGTCCAGTCAGTTTATAAAGAGAGAGAGAGTGAGGATTCCGTCAGTTTAATAAGAGAGAGAGTGATGTGTCTAGTCAGTTTATACAGAGAGAGAGAGAGAGAGTCACGAGTCCAGTCAGTTTATACAGAGTGTGAGGAGTCCAGTCAGTTTATAAAGAGAGCGAGGAGTCCAGTCAGTTTATAAAGAGAGCGAGGAGTCCAGTCAGTTTATAAAGAGAGCGAGGAGTCCAGTCAGTTTATAAAGAGAGCGAGGAGTCCAGTCAGTTTATAAAGAGAGCGAGGAGTCCAGTCAGTTTATAAAGAGAGCGAGGAGTCCAGTCTGTTTATAAAGAGAGTAAGGAGTCCAGTCTGTTTATAAAGAGAGTGAGGAGTCCAGTCAGTTTATAAAGGGAGTGAGGAGTCCAGTCAGTTTATAAAGAGAGTGAGGAGTCCGGTCATTTTATACAGAGAGAGATTGAGAGTGAGGATTCCAGTCAGTTTATAAAGAGAGAGAGAGAGTGAGGAGTCCAGTCAGTTTATAAAGAGAGAGAGAGAGTGAGGAGTCCAGTCAGTTTATAAAGAGAGCGAGGAGTCCAGTCAGTTTATAAAGAGAGTGAGGAGTCCAGTCAGTTTATAAAGAGAGTGAGGAGTCCAGTCAGTTTATAAAGAGAGTGAGGAGTCCAGTCAGTTTATACAGAGAGATCGAGAGTGAGGATTCCAGTCAGAATGTACAGCGAGTGAGGATTCCAGTCAGTTTATACAGAGAGTGAGGTTTCCAGTCATTTTCTAAAGAGAGTGAGGAGTCCAGTCAGTTTATAAGGTGAGTGAGGAGTCCAGTCAGTTTATAAAGAGAGAAAGAGAGAGAGTGAGGAGTCCAGTCAGTTTATAAAGAGAGAGAGTGAGTGAGGAGTCCAGTCATTTTATACAGAGAGAGAGTGAGAGTGAGGAGTCCAGTTATTTTATACAGAGAGAAAGAGAGAGTGTGAGGAGTCCAGTCAGTTCATAAAGAGAGAGAGAGAGTGAGGAGTCCAGTCAGTTTATAAAGAAAGAGAGAGAGTGAGGAGTCCAGTCAGTTTATAAAGAGAGAGAGAGAATGAGGAGTCTAGTCATTTTCTACAGAGAGAGAGTGTGAGTGAGGAGTCCAGTCAGTTTATAAAGTGAGGGAGAGTGAGAGTCCTGTCAGTTTATATTGAGAGAGAGAGAGAGAGAGAGATTGAGTGAGGAGTCCAGTCAGTTTATAAAGAGAGTGAGGTGTCCAGTCAGTTTCTAAAGAGAGTGAGGAGTACCATCAGTTTATAAAGAGAGTGAGGAGTCCATTCAGTTTATAAAGAGAGAAAGAGAGAGTGTGAGGAGTCCAGTCAGTTTATAAAGAAAGAGAGAGAGTGAGTGAGGAGTCCAGTCATTTTTCCAGAGAACGAGTGAGAGTGAGGAGTCCAGTCATTTTATACAGAGAGAAAGAGAGAGTGTGAGGAGTCCAGTCAGTTTATAAAGAGAGAGAGAGAGAGAGAGAGAGAGTGAGGAGTCCAGTCAGTTTATAAAGAAAGAGAGAGAGCGAGGAGTCCAGTCAGTTTATACAGAGAGAGAGTGAGAGTGAGGAGTCCAGTCAGTTTATAAAGAGAGAGAGAGAGAGTGAGGAGTCCAGTCAGTTTATAAAGAGAGAGAGTGAGACTGAGGAGTCCAGTCAGTTGAAACAAAGAGAAAGAGAGTGAGTGAGGAGTCCAGTCAGTTTATAAAGAAAGAGAGAGAGTGAGGAGTTCAGTCAGTTTATACAGAGAGAGAGTGAGAGTGAGGAGTCCAGTCAGTTTATAAAGAGAGAGAGAGAGAGTGAGGAGTCCAGTCAGTTTATAAAGAGAGAGAGTGAGACTGAGGAGTCCAGTCAGTTGAAACAAAGAGAAAGAGAGTGAGTGAGGAGTCCAGTCAGTTTATAAAGAGAGAGTGAGAGTGAGGAGTCCATTCAGTTTATAAAGAGAGAGGGTGAGAGTGAGGAGTCCAGTCATTTTATACAGAGAGAAAGAGAGAGAGTGAGGAGTCCAGTCATTTTTTAAACAGAGAGAGAGTGAGGAGTCCAGTCAGTTTATACAGAGAGAGAGTGAGAGTGAGGAGTCCAGTCAGTTTATATTGAGAGAGAGAGATTGAGTGAGGAGTCCAGTCATTTTATACAGAGAGGGAGAGAGAGAGAGAGTGCGGAGTCCAGTCAGTTTATACGGAGAGAGTGAGGAGTCCAGTCAGTTTATAAAGAGAGAGAGGGAGAGAGAGAGAGAGTGAGGAGTCCAGTCATTTTATACAGAGAGAAAGAGAGAGAGTGAGGAGTTCAGTCAGTTTATACAGAGAGAGAGTGAGAGTGAGGAGTCCAGTCATTTTATACAGAGAGAAAGAGAGAGAGTGAGGAGTCCAGTCAGTTTATAAAGAGAGAGAGAGAGTGAGGAGTCCAGTCAGTTTATAAAGAGAGAGAGTGAGACTGAGGAGTCCAGTCAGTTGAAACAAAGAGAAAGAGAGTGAGTGAGGAGTCCAGTCAGTTTATAAAGAGAGAGTGAGAGTGAGGAGTCCAGTCAGTTTATACAGAGAGAGAGTGAGATTGAGGAGTCCAGTCATTTTATACAGAGAGAAAGAGAGAGAGTGAGGAGTCCAGTCAGTTTATAAAGAGAGAGAGAGAGTGAGGAGTCCAGTCAGTTTATAAAGAGAGAGAGTGAGACTGAGGAGTCCAGTCAGTTGAAACAAAGAGAAAGAGAGTGAGTGAGGAGTCCACTCAGTTTATAAAGAGAGAGTGAGAGTGAGGAGTCCAGTCAGTTTATAAAGAGAGAGGGTGAGAGTGAGGAGTCCAGTCATTTTATACAGAGAGAGAGAGTGATTGCGGAGTCCAGTCAGTTTATACGGAGAGAGTGAGGAGTCCAGTCTGTTTATAAAGAGAGTGAGAGCGAGGAGTCAAGTCAGTTTATAAAGAGAGAGAGAGTGAGGAGTCCAGTCATTTTATCCAGAGAGAAATGGAGAGAGTGAGGAGTCCAGTCAGTTTATAAAGAGAGCGAGGAGTCCAGTCTGTTTATAAAGAGAGTAAGGAGTCCAGTCTGTTTATAAAGAGAGTGAGGAGTCCAGTCAGTTTATAAAGGGAGTGAGGAGTCCAGTCAGTTTATAAAGAGAGTGAGGAGTCCAGTCATTTTATACAGAGAGAGAGTGAGAGTGAGGAGTCCAGTCAGTTTATAAAGAGAGAGAGAGAGTGAGGAGTCCAGTCAGTTTATAAAGAGAGAGAGAGAGTGAGGAGTCCAGTCAGTTTATAAAGAGAGCGAGGAGTCCAGTCAGTTTATAAAGAGAGTGAGGAGTCCAGTCAGTTTATAAAGAGAGTGAGGAGTCCAGTCAGTTTATACAGAGAGATAGAGAGACTGAGGAGTCCAGTCAGTTTCTACAGAGAGATCGAGAGTGAGGATTCCAGTCAGATTGTACAGCGAGTGAGGATTCCAGTCAGTTTATACAGAGAGTGAGGTTTCCAGTCAGTTTATAAAGAGAGTGAGGAGTCCAGTCAGTTTCTAAAGAGAGTGAGGAGTCCAGTCAGTTTATAAGGTGAGTGAGGAGTCCAGTCAGTTTATAAAGAGAGAAAGAGAGAGAGTGAGGAGTCCGGTCAGTTTATGAAGAGAGAGAGAGAGAGAGTGAGGAGTCCAGTCAGTTTATAAAGAGAGAGAGTGAGTGAGGAGTCCAGTCATTTTATACAGAGAGAGAGTGAGAGAGAGGAGTACAGTCATTTTATACAGAGAGAAAGAGAGAGTGTGAGGAGTCCAGTCAGTTCATAAAGAGAGAGAGAGAGTGAGGAGTCCAGTCAGTTTATAAAGAAAGAGAGAGAGTGAGGAGTCCAGTCAGTTTATAAAGAGAGAGAGAGAGTGAGGAGTCCAGTCATTTTCTACAGAGAAAGAGAGAGTGAGGAGTCCGGTCAGTTTATACAGAGAGAGAGTGAGAGTGAGGAGTCCAGTCAGTTTATAAAGAGAGAGAGAGAGTGAGGAGTCCAGTCAGTTTATAAAGAGAGAGAGAGCGAGTGAGGAGTCCATTCATTTTATACAGAGAGAGAGTGTGAGTGAGGAGTTCAGTCAGTTTATAAAGTGAGGGAGAGTGAGAGTCCAGTCAGTTTATATTGAGAGAGAGAGAGAGAGAGATTGAGTGAGGAGTCCAGTCAGTTTATAAAGAGAGTGAGGTGTCCAGTCAGTTTCTAAAGAGAGTGAGGAGTACCATCAGTATATAAAGAGAGTGAGGAGTCCAGTCAGTTTATAAAGTGAGAAAGAGAGAGTGTGAGGAGTCCAGTCAGTTTATAAAGAAAGAGAGAGAGTGAGTGAGGAGTCCAGTCATTTTATACAGAGAACGAGTGAGAGTGAGGTGTCCAGTCATTTTATACAGAGAGAAAGAGAGAGTGTGAGAAGTCCAGTCAGTTTATAAAGAGAGAGAGAGAGAGAGAGTGAGGAGTCCAGTCAGTTTATAAAGAAAGAGAGAGAGCGAGGAGTCCAGTCAGTTTATAAAGAGAGAGAGAGAGAGAGAGTGAGGAGTCCAGTCATTTTATACAGAGAGAAAGAGAGAGAGTGAGGAGTTCAGTCAGTTTATACAGAGAGAGAGTGAGAGTGAGGAGTCCAGTCATTTTATACAGAGAGAAAGAGAGAGAGTGAGGAGTCCAGTCAGTTTATAAAGAGAGAGAGAGAGTGAGGAGTCCAGTCAGTTTATAAAGAGAGAGAGTGAG
Source organism: Isurus oxyrinchus (assembly GCA_026770705.1). Classification (NCBI taxonomy): domain Eukaryota; kingdom Metazoa; phylum Chordata; class Chondrichthyes; order Lamniformes; family Lamnidae; genus Isurus; species Isurus oxyrinchus. Next base: position 166,047 of record JANJGN010001079.1, read on the forward strand.
ACTGAGGAGTCCAGTCAGTTGAAACAAAGAGAAAGAGAGTGAGTGAGGAGTCCAGTCAGTTTATAACGAGAGAGTGAGAGTGAGGAGTCCAGTCAGTTTATAAAGAGAGAGGGTGAGAGTGAGGAGTCCAGTCATTTTATACAGAGAGAAAGAGAGAGAGTGAGGAGTCCAGTCATTTTGCAAAGAGAGAGAGTGAGAGTGAGGAGTCCAGTCAGTTTATATTGAGAGAGAGAGATTGAGTGAGGAGTCCAGTCATTTTATACAGAGAGAGAGAGAGAGATTGCGGAGTCCAGTCAGTTTATACGGAGAGAGTGAGGAGTCCAGTCTGTTTATAAAGAGAGTGAGAGCGAGGAGTCAAGTCAGTTTATAAAGAGAGAGAGAGTGAGGAGTCCAGTCATTTTATCCAGAGAGAAATGGAGAGAGTGAGGAGTCCAGTCAGTTTATAAAGAGAGAGAGAGTGAGGATTCCGTCAGTTTAATAAGAGAGAGAGTGATGTGTCTAGTCAGTTTATACAGAGAGAGAGAGAGAGAGAGTCACGAGTCCAGTCAGTTTATACAGAGTGTGAGGAGTCCAGTCAGTTTATAAAGAGAGAAAGAGAGAGAGTGAGGAATCCAGTCAGTTTATGAAGAGAGAGAGAGAGAGAGTGAGGAGTCCAGTCAGTTTATAAAGAGAGAGAGTGAGTGAGGAGTCCAGTCATTTTATACAGAGAGAGAGTGAGAGAGAGGAGTACAGTCATTTTATACAGAGAGAAAGAGAGAGTGTGAGGAGTCCAGTCAGTTCATAAAGAGAGAGAGAGAGTGAGGAGTCCAGTCAGTTTATAAAGAAAGAGAGAGTGTGAGGAGTCCAGTCAGTTTATAAAGAGAGAGAGAGAGTGAGGAGTCCAGTCATTTTCTACAGAGAAGAGAGAGTGAGGAGTCCGGTCAGTTTATACAGAGAGAGAGTGAGAGTGAGGAGTCCAGTCAGTTTATAAAGAGAGAGAGAGAGAGTGAGGAGTCCAGTCAGTTTATAAAGAGAGAGAGAGCGAGTGAGGAGTCCATTCATTTTATACAGAGAGAGAGTGTGAGTGAGGAGTTCAGTCAGTTTATAAAGTGAGGGAGAGTGAGAGTCCAGTCAGTTTATATTGAGAGAGAGAGAGAGAGAGATTGAGTGAGGAGTCCAGTCAGTTTATAAAGAGAGAGAGAGAGAGAGAGTGAGGAGTCCAGTCAGTTTATAAAGAAAGAGAGAGAGCGAGGAGTCCAGTCAGTTTATAAAGAGAGAGAGAGAGAGAGAGAGAGTGAGGAGTCCAGTCATTTTATACAGAGAGAAAGAGAGAGAGTGAGGAGTTCAGTCAGTTTATACAGAGAGAGAGTGAGAGTGAGGAGTCCAGTCATTTTATACAGAGAGAAAGAGAGAGAGTGAGGAGTCCAGTCAGTTTATAAAGAGAGAGAGAGAGTGAGGAGTCCAGTCAGTTTATAAAGAGAGAGAGTGAGACTGAGGAGTCCAGTCAGTTGAAACAAAGAGAAAGAGAGTGAGTGAGGAGTCCAGTCAGTTTATAACGAGAGAGTGAGAGTGAGGAGTCCAGTCAGTTTATAAAGAGAGAGGGTGAGAGTGAGGAGTCCAGTCATTTTATACAGAGAGAAAGAGAGAGAGTGAGGAGTCCAGTCATTTTGCAAAGAGAGAGAATGAGAGTGAGGAGTCCAGTCAGTTTATATTGAGAGAGAGAGATTGAGTGAGGAGTCCAGTCATTTTATACAGAGAGAGAGAGAGAGATTGCGGAGTCCAGTCAGTTTATACGGAGAGAGTGAGGAGTCCAGTCTGTTTATAAAGAGAGTGAGAGCGAGGAGTCAAGTCAGTTTATAAAGAGAGAGAGAGTGAGGATTCCGTCAGTTTAATAAGAGAGAGAGTGATGTGTCTAGTCAGTTTATACAGAGAGAGAGAGAGAGTCACGAGTCCAGTCAGTTTATACAGAGTGTGAGGAGTCCAGTCAGTTTATAAAGAGAGCGAGGAGTCCAGTCAGTTTATAAAGAGAGCGAGGAGTCCAGTCAGTTTATAAAGAGAGCGAGGAGTCCAGTCAGTTTATAAAGAGAGCGAGGAGTCCAGTCTGTTTATGAAGAGAGTAAGGAGTCCAGTCTGTTTATAAAGAGAGTGAGGAGTCCAGTCAGTTTATAAAGGGAGTGAGGAGTCCAGTCAGTTTATAAAGAGAGTGAGGAGTCCAGTCATTTTATACAGAGAGAGATTGAGAGTGAGGATTCCAGTCAGTTTATAAATAGAGAGAGAGAGTGAGGAGTCCAGTCAGTTTATAAAGAGAGAGAGAGAGTGAGGAGTCCAGTCACTTTATAAAGAGAGCGAGGAGTCCAGTCAGTTTATAAAGAGAGTGAGGAGTCCAGTCAGTTTATAAAGAGAGTGAGGAGTCCAGTCATTTTATACAGAGAGAGTGAGGAGTCCAGTCATTTTATAAAGAGAGCGAGAGAGTGAGGAGTCCAGTCAGTTTATACAGAGAGATCGAGAGTGAGGATTCCAGTCAGAATGTACAGCGAGTGAGGATTCCAGTCAGTTTATACAGAGAGTGGGGTTTCCAGTCATTTTCTAAAGAGAGTGAGGAGTCCAGTCAGTTTATAAGGTGAGTGAGGAGTCCAGTCAGTTTATAAAGAGAGAAAGAGAGAGAGTGAGGAGTCCAGTCAGTTTATCAAGAGAGAGAGAGAGAGAGAGTGAGGAGTCCAGTCAGTTTATAAAGAGAGAGAGTGAGTGAGGAGTCCAGTCATTTTATACAGAGAGAGAGTGAGAGTGAGGAGTCCAGTTATTTTATACAGAGAGAAAGAGAGAGTGTGAGGAGTCCAGTCAGTTCATAAAGAGAGAGAGAGAGAGTGAGGAGTCCAGTCAGTTTATAAAGAAAGAGAGAGAGTGAGGAGTCCAGTCAGTTTATAAAGAGAGAGAGAGAATGAGGAGTCCAGTCATTTTCTAGAGAGAGAGAGTGTGAGTGAGGAGTCCAGTCAGTTTATAAAGTGAGGGAGAGTGAGAGTCCAGTCAGTTTATATTGAGAGAGAGAGAGAGAGAGAGATTGAGTGAGGAGTCCAGTCAGTTTATAAAGAGAGTGAGGTGTCCAGTCAGTTTCTAAAGAGAGTGAGGAGTACCATCAGTTTATAAAGAGAGTGAGGAGTCCATTCAGTTTATAAAGAGAGAAAGAGAGAGTGTGAGGAGTCCAGTCAGTTTATAAAGAAAGAGAGAGAGTGAGTGAGGAGTCCAGTCATTTTATACAGAGAACGAGTGAGCGTGAGAAGTCCAGTCATTTTATACAGAGAGAAAGAGAGAGTGTGAGGAGTCCAGTCAGTTTATAAAGAGAGAGAGAGAGAGAGAGAGAGTGAGGAGTCCAGTCAGTTTATAAAGAAAGAGAGAGAGCGAGGAGTCCAGTTAGTTTATTAAGAGAGAGAGAGAGAGAGAGAGAGTGAGGAGTCCAGTCATTTTATACAGAGAGAAAGAGAGAGAGTGAGGAGTTCAGTCAGTTTATACAGAGAGAGAGTGAGAGTGAGGAGTCCAGTCAGTTTATAAAGAGAGAGAGAGAGAGTGAGGAGTCCAGTCAGTTTATAAAGAGAGAGAGTGAGACTGAGGAGTCCAGTCAGTTTATAAAGAGAGAGGGTGAGAGTGAGGAATCCAGTCATTTTATACAGAGAGAAAGAGAGAGAGTGAGGAGTCCAGTCATTTTTTAAACAGAGAGAGAGTGAGGAGTCCAGTCAGTTTATACAGAGAGAGAGTGAGAGTGAGGAGTCCAGTCAGTTTATATTGAGAGAGAGAGATTGAGTGAGGAGTCCAGTCATTTTATACAGAGAGAGAGAGAGAGAGAGAGTGCGGAGTCCAGTCAGTTTATACGGAGAGAGTGAGGAGTCCAGTCAGTTTATAAAGAGAGAGAGAGAGAGAGAGAGTGAGGAGTCCAGTCATTTTATACAGAGAGAAAGAGAGAGAGTGAGGAGTTCAGTCAGTTTATACAGAGAGAGAGTGAGAGTGAGGAGTCCAGTCATTTTATACAGAGAGAAAGAGAGAGAGTGAGGAGTCCAGTCAGTTTATAAAGAGAGAGAGAGAGTGAGGAGTCCAGTCAGTTTATAAAGAGAGAGAGTGAGTGAGGAGTCCAGTCATTTTATACAGAGAGAGAGTGAGAGAGAGGAGTACAGTCATTTTATACAGAGAGAAAGAGAGAGTGTGAGGAGTCCAGTCAGTTCATAAAGAGAGAGAGAGAGTGAGGAGTCCAGTCAGTTTATAAAGAAAGAGAGAGAGTGAGGAGTCCAGTCAGTTTATAAAGAGAGAGAGAGAGTGAGGAGTCCAGTCATTTTCTACAGAGAAAGAGAGAGTGAGGAGTCCGGTCAGTTTATACAGAGAGAGAGTGAGAGTGAGGAGTCCAGTCAGTTTATAAAGAGAGAGAGAGAGTGAGGAGTTCAGTCAGTTTATAAAGTGAGGGAGAGTGAGAGTCCAGTCAGTTTATATTGAGAGAGAGAGAGAGAGAGATTGAGTGAGGAGTCCAGTCAGTTTATAAAGAGAGTGAGGTGTCCAGTCAGTTTCTAAAGAGAGTGAGGAGTACCATCAGTTTATAAAGAGAGTGAGGAGTCCAGTCAGTTTATAAAGTGAGAAAGAGAGAGTGTGAGGAGTCCAGTCAGTTTATAAAGAAAGAGAGAGAGTGAGTGAGGAGTCCAGTCATTTTATACAGAGAACGAGTGAGAGTGAGGTGTCCAGTCATTTTATACAGAGAGAAAGAGAGAGTGTGAGAAGTCCAGTCAGTTTATAAAGAGAGAGAGAGAGAGAGAGAGTGAGGAGTCCAGTCAGTTTATAAAGAGAGAGAGAGAGAGAGAGTGAGGAGTCCAGTCATTTTATACAGAGAGAAAGAGAGAGAGTGAGGAGTTCAGTCAGTTTATACAGAGAGAGAGTGAGAGTGAGGAGTCCAGTCATTTTATACAGAGAGAAAGAGAGAGAGTGAGGAGTCCAGTCAGTTTATAAAGAGAGAGAGAGAGTGAGGAGTCCAGTCAGTTTATAAAGAGAGAGAGTGAGACTGAGGAGTCCAGTCAGTTGAAACAAAGAGAAAGAGAGTGAGTGAGGAGTCCAGTCAGTTTATAACGAGAGAGTGAGAGTGAGGAGTCCAGTCAGTTTATAAAGAGAGAGGGTGAGAGTGAGGAGTCCAGTGATTTTATACAGAGAGAAAGAGAGAGAGTGAGGAGTCCAGTCATTTTGCAAAGAGAGAGAGTGAGAGTGAGGAGTCCAGTCAGTTTATATTGAGAGAGAGAGATTGAGTGAGGAGTCCAGTCATTTTATACAGAGAGAGAGAGAGAGATTGCGGAGTCCAGTCAGTTTATACGGAGAGAGTGAGGAGTCCAGTCTGTTTATAAAGAGAGTGAGAGCGAGGAGTCAAGTCAGTTTATAAAGAGAGAGAGAGTGAGGAGTCCAGTCATTTTATCCAGAGAGAAATGGAGAGAGTGAGGAGTCCAGTCAGTTTATAAAGAGAGAGAGAGTGAGGATTCCGTCAGTTTAATAAGAGAGAGAGTGATGTGTCTAGTCAGTTTATACAGAGAGAGAGAGAGAGAGAGTCACGAGTCCAGTCAGTTTATACAGAGTGTGAGGAGTCCAGTCAGTTTATAAAGAGAGAAAGAGAGAGAGTGAGGAGTCCAGTCAGTTTATGAAGAGAGAGAGAGAGAGAGTGAGGAGTCCAGTCAGTTTATAAAGAGAGAGAGTGAGTGAGGAGTCCAGTCATTTTATACAGAGAGAGAGTGAGAGAGAGGAGTACAGTCATTTTATACAGAGAGAAAGAGAGAGTGTGAGGAGTCCAGTCAGTTCATAAAGAGAGAGAGAGAGTGAGGAGTCCAGTCAGTTTATAAAGAAAGAGAGAGAGTGAGGAGTCCAGTCAGTTTATAAAGAGAGAGAGAGAGTGAGGAGTCCAGTCATTTTCTACAGAGAAAGAGAGAGTGAGGAGTCCGGTCAGTTTATACAGAGAGAGAGTGAGAGTGAGGAGTCCAGTCAGTTTATAAAGAGAGAGAGAGAGTGAGGAGTCCAGTCAGTTTATAAAGAGAGAGAGAGCGAGTGAGGAGTCCATTCATTTTATACAGAGAGAGAGTGTGAGTGAGGAGTTCAGTCAGTTTATAAAGTGAGGGAGAGTGAGAGTCCAGTCAGTTTATATTGAGAGAGAGAGAGAGAGAGATTGAGTGAGGAGTCCAGTCAGTTTATAAAGAGAGTGAGGTGTCCAGTCAGTTTCTAAAGAGAGTGAGGAGTACCATCAGTTTATAAAGAGAGTGAGGAGTCCAGTCAGTTTATAAAGTGAGAAAGAGAGAGTGTGAGGAGTCCAGTCAGTTTATAAAGAAAGAGAGAGAGTGAGTGAGGAGTCCAGTCATTTTATACAGAGAACGAGTGAGAGTGAGGTGTCCAGTCATTTTATACAGAGAGAAAGAGAGAGTGTGAGAAGTCCAGTCAGTTTATAAAGAGAGAGAGAGAGTGAGGAGTCCAGTCAGTTTATAAAGAAAGAGAGAGAGCGAGGAGTCCAGTCAGTTTATAAAGAGAGAGAGAGAGAGAGAGAGAGTGAGGAGTCCAGTCATTTTATACAGAGAGAAAGAGAGAGAGTGAGGAGTTCTGTCAGTTTATACAGAGAGAGAGTGAGAGTGAGGAGTCCAGTCATTTTATACAGAGAGAAAGAGAGAGAGTGAGGAGTCCAGTCAGTTTATAAAGAGAGAGAGAGAGTGAGGAGTCCAGTCAGTTTATAAAGAGAGAGAGTGAGACTGAGGAGTCCAGTCAGTTGAAACAAAGAGAAAGAGAGTGAGTGAGGAGTCCAGTCAGTTTATAACGAGAGAGTGAGAGTGAGGAGTCCAGTCAGTTTATAAAGAGAGAGGGTGAGAGTGAGGAGTCCAGTCATTTTATACAGAGAGAAAGAGAGAGAGTGAGGAGTCCAGTCATTTTGCAAAGAGAGAGAGTGAGAGTGAGGAGTCCAGTCAGTTTATATTGAGAGAGAGAGATTGAGTGAGGAGTCCAGTCATTTTATACAGAGAGAGAGAGAGAGATTGCGGAGTCCAGTCAGTTTATACGGAGAGAGTGAGGAGTCCAGTCTGTTTATAAAGAGAGTGAGAGCGAGGAGTCAAGTCAGTTTATAAAGAGAGAGAGAGTGAGGATTCCGTCAGTTTAATAAGAGAGAGAGTGATGTGTCTAGTCAGTTTATACAGAGAGAGAGAGAGAGAGAGTCACGAGTCCAGTCAGTTTATACAGAGTGTGAGGAGTCCAGTCAGTTTATAAAGAGAGCGAGGAGTCCAGTCAGTTTATAAAGAGAGCGAGGAGTCCAGTCAGTTTATAAAGAGAGCGAGGAGTCCAGTCAGTTTATAAAGAGAGCGAGGAGTCCAGTCTGTTTATGAAGAGAGTAAGGAGTCCAGTCTGTTTATAAAGAGAGTGAGGAGTCCAGTCAGTTTATAAAGGGAGTGAGGAGTCCAGTCAGTTTATAAAGAGAGTGAGGAGTCCAGTCATTTTATACAGAGAGAGATTGAGAGTGAGGATTCCAGTCAGTTTATAAATAGAGAGAGAGAGTGAGGAGTCCAGTCAGTTTATAAAGAGAGAGAGAGAGTGAGGAGTCCAGTCACTTTATAAAGAGAGCGAGGAGTCCAGTCAGTTTATAAAGAGAGTGAGGAGTCCAGTCAGTTTATAAAGAGAGTGAGGAGTCCAGTCATTTTATACAGAGAGAGTGAGGAGTCCAGTCATTTTATAAAGAGAGCGAGAGAGTGAGGAGTCCAGTCAGTTTATACAGAGAGATCGAGAGTGAGGATTCCAGTCAGAATGTACAGCGAGTGAGGATTCCAGTCAGTTTATACAGAGAGTGGGGTTTCCAGTCATTTTCTAAAGAGAGTGAGGAGTCCAGTCAGTTTATAAGGTGAGTGAGGAGTCCAGTCAGTTTATAAAGAGAGAAAGAGAGAGAGTGAGGAGTCCAGTCAGTTTATCAAGAGAGAGAGAGAGAGAGAGAGTGAGGAGTCCAGTCAGTTTATAAAGAGAGAGAGTGAGTGAGGAGTCCAGTCATTTTATACAGAGAGAGAGTGAGAGTGAGGAGTCCAGTTATTTTATACAGAGAGAAAGAGAGAGTGTGAGGAGTCCAGTCAGTTCATAAAGAGAGAGAGAGAGAGTGAGGAGTCCAGTCAGTTTATAAAGAAAGAGAGAGAGTGAGGAGTCCAGTCAGTTTATAAAGAGAGAGAGAGAATGAGGAGTCCAGTCATTTTCTAGAGAGAGAGAGTGTGAGTGAGGAGTCCAGTCAGTTTATAAAGTGAGGGAGAGTGAGAGTCCAGTCAGTTTATATTGAGAGAGAGAGAGAGAGAGAGAGAGAGATTGAGTGAGGAGTCCAGTCAGTTTATAAAGAGAGTGAGGTGTCCAGTCAGTTTCTAAAGAGAGTGAGGAGTACCATCAGTTTATAAAGAGAGTGAGGAGTCCATTCAGTTTATAAAGAGAGAAAGAGAGAGTGTGAGGAGTCCAGTCAGTTTATAAAGAAAGAGAGAGAGTGAGTGAGGAGTCCAGTCATTTTATACAGAGAACGAGTGAGAGTGAGGAGTCCAGTCATTTTATACAGAGAGAAAGAGAGAGTGTGAGGAGTCCAGTCAGTTTATAAAGAGAGAGAGAGAGAGAGAGAGAGTGAGGAGTCCAGTCAGTTTATAAAGAAAGAGAGAGAGCGAGGAGTCCAGTTAGTTTATTAAGAGAGAGAGAGAGAGAGAGAGAGAGAGTGAGGAGTCCAGTCATTTTATACAGAGAGAAAGAGAGAGAGTGAGGAGTTCAGTCAGTTTATACAGAGAGAGAGTGAGAGTGAGGAGTCCAGTAAGTTTATAAAGAGAGAGAGAGAGAGTGAGGAGTCCAGTCAGTTTATAAAGAGAGAGAGTGAGACTGAGGAGTCCAGTCAGTTTATAAAGAGAGAGGGTGAGAGTGAGGAGTCCAGTCATTTTATACAGAGAGAAAGAGAGAGAGTGAGGAGTCCAGTCATTTTTTAAACAGAGAGAGAGTGAGGAGTCCAGTCAGTTTATACAGAGAGAGAGTGAGAGTGAGGAGTCCAGTCAGTTTATATTGAGAGAGAGAGATTGAGTGAGGAGTCCAGTCATTTTATACAGAGAGAGAGAGAGAGTGCGGAGTCCAGTCAGTTTATACGGAGAGAGTGAGGAGTCCAGTCAGTTTATAAAGAGAGAGAGAGAGAGAGAGAGAGAGAGAGTGAGGAGTCCAGTCATTTTATACAGAGAGAAAGAGAGAGAGTGAGGAGTTCAGTCAGTTTATACAGAGAGAGAGTGAGAGTGAGGAGTCCAGTCATTTTATACAGAGAGAAAGAGAGAGAGTGAGGAGTCCAGTCAGTTTATAAAGAGAGAGTGAGAGTGAGGAGTCCAGTCAGTTTATAAAGAGAGAGAGTGAGACTGAGGAGTCCAGTCATTTTATACAGAGAGAAAGAGAGAGAGTGAGGAGTCCAGTCATTTTGCAAAGAGAGAGAGTGAGAGTGAGGAGTCCAGTCAGTTTATATTGAGAGAGAGAGATTGAGTGAGGAGTCCAGTCATTTTATACAGAGAGAGAGAGAGATTGCGGAGTCCAGTCAGTTTATACGGAGAGAGTGAGGAGTCCAGTCTGTTTATAAAGAGAGTGAGAGCGAGGAGTCAAGTCAGTTTATAAAGAGAGAGAGAGTGTGAGGAGTCCAGTCATTTTATCCAGAGAGAAATGGAGAGAGTGAGGAGTCCAGTCAGTTTATAAAGAGAGAGAGAGTGAGGATTCCGTCAGTTTAATAAGAGAGAGAGTGATGTGTCTAGTCAGTTTATACAGAGAGAGAGAGAGAGAGTCACGAGTCCAGTCAGTTTATACAGAGTGTGAGGAGTCCAGTCAGTTTATAAAGAGAGCGAGGAGTGCAGTCAGTTTATAAAGAGAGCGAGGAGTCCAGTCAGTTTATAAAGAGAGCGAGGAGTCCAGTCAGTTTATAAAGAGAGCGAGGAGTCCAGTCTGTTTATAAAGAGAGTAAGGAGTCCAGTCTGTTTATAAAGAGAGTGAGGAGACCAGTCAGTTTATAAAGGGAGTGAGGAGTCCAGTCAGTTTATAAAGAGAGTGAGGAGTCCAGTCATTTTATACAGAGAGAGAGAGAGAGTGAGGAGTCCAGTCAGTTTATAAAGAGAGAGAGAGAGTGAGGAGTCCAGTCAGTTTATAAAGAGAGAGAGAGAGTGAGGAGTCCAGTCAGTTTATAAAGAGAGCGAGGAGTCCAGTCAGTTTATAAAGAGAGTGAGGAGTCCAGTCAGTTTATAAAGAGAGTGAGGAGTCCAGTCAGTTTATACAGAGAGATAGAGAGAGTGAGGATTCCAGTCAGAATGTACAGCGAGTGAGGATTCCAGTCAGTTTATACAGAGAGTGAGGTTTCCAGTCAGTTTATAAAGAGAGTGAGGAGTCCAGTCAGTTTATAAGGTGAGTGAGGAGTCCAGTCAGTTTATAAAGAGCGAAAGAGAGAGAGTGAGGAGTCCAGTCAGTTTATAAAGAGAGAGAGAGAGAGAGAGTGAGGAGTCCAGTCATTTTATACAGAGAGAGAGTGAGAGTGAGGAGTCCAGTTATTTTATACAGAGAGAAAGAGAGAGTGTGAGGAGTCCAGTCAGTTCATAAAGAGAGAGAGAGAGTGAGGAGTCCAGTCAGTTTATAAAGAAAGAGAGAGAGTGAGGAGTCCAGTCAGTTTATAAAGAGAGAGAGAGAATGAGGAGTCCAGTCATTTTCTACAGAGAAAGAGAGAGTGAGGAGTCCGGTCAGTTTATACAGAGAGAGAGTGAGAGTGAGGAGTCCAGTCAGTTTATAAAGAGAGAGAGAGAGTGAGGAGTCCAGTCAGTTTATAAAGAGAGAGAGAGCGAGTGAGGAGTCCATTCAATTTATACAGAGAGAGAGTGTGAGTGAGGAGTCCAGTCAGTTTATAAAGTGATGGAGAGTGAGAGTCCAGTCAGTTTATATTGAGAGAGAGAGAGAGAGAGAGAGATTGAGTGAGGAGTCCAGTCAGTTTATAAAGAGAGTGAGGTGTCCAGTCAGTTTCTAAAGAGAGTGAGGAGTACCATCAGTTTATAAAGAGAGTGAGGAGTCCATTCAGTTTATAAAGAGAGAAAGAGAGAGTGTGAGGAGTCCAGTCAGTTTATAAAGAAAGAGAGAGAGTGAGTGAGGAGTCCAGTCATTTTATACAGAGAACGAGTGAGAGTGAGGAGTCCAGTCATTTTATACAGATAGAAAGAGAGAGTGTGAGGAGTCCAGTCAGTTTATAAAGAGAGAGAGAGAGAGAGAGAGTGAGGAGTCCAGTCAGTTTATAAAGAAAGAGAGAGAGCGAGGAGTCCAGTCAGTTTATTAAGAGAGAGAGAGAGAGAGAGAGTGAGGAGTCCAGTCATTTTATACAGAGAGAAAGAGAGAGAGTGAGGAGTTCAGTCAGTTTATACAGAGAGAGAGTGAGAGTGAGGAGTCCAGTCAGTTTATAAAGAGAGAGAGAGAGTGAGGAGTCCAGTCAGTTTATAAAGAGAGAGAGTGAGACTGAGGAGTCCAGTCATTTTATACAGAGAGAAAGAGAGAGAGTGAGGAGTCCAGTCATTTTTTAAACAGAGAGAGAGTGAGGAGTCCAGTCAGTTTATATTGAGAGAGAGAGATGAGATTGAGTGAGGAGTCCAGTCATTTTATACAGAGAGAGAGAGAGAGAGAGTGCGGAGTCCAGTCAGTTTATACGGAGAGAGTGAGGAGTCCAGTCTGTTTATAAAGAGAGTGAGAGCGAGGAGTCCAGTCAGTTTAATAAGAGAGAGAGTGATGTGTCTAGTCAGTTTATACAGAGAGAGAGAGAGAGAGTCACGAGTCCAGTCAGTTTATACAGAGTGTGAGGAGTCCAGTCAGTTTATAAAGAGAGCGAGGAGTCCAGTCAGTTTATAAAGAGAGCGAGGAGTCCAGTCTGTTTATAAAGAGAGTAAGGAGTCCAGTCAGTTTATAAAGGGAGTGAGGAGTCCAGTCCGTTTATAAAGGGAGTGAGGAGTCCAGTCCGTTTATAAAGAGAGTGAGGAGTCCAGTCATTTTATAAAGAGAGCGAGAGAGTGAGGAGTCCAGTCACTTTATAAAGAGAGTGAGGAGTCCAGTCAGTTCATACAGAGAGATAGAGAGAGTGAGGAGTCCAGTCAGTTTATAAAGAGAGTGAGGAGTCCAGTCAGTTTCTAAAGAGAGTGAGGAGTCCAGTCAGTTTATAAGGAGAGTGAGGAGTCCAGTCAGTAAATAAAGAGAGAAAGAGTGAGAGTGAGGAGTCCAGTCAGTTTATGAAGAGAGAGAGAGAGAGAGAGTGAGGAGTCCAGTCAGTTTATAAAGAGAAAGAGTGAGTGAGGAGTCCAGTCATTTTATACAGAGAGAGAGTGAGAGTGAGGAGTCCAGTCATTTTATACAGAGAGAAAGAGAGAGTGTGAGGAGTCCAGTCAGTTCATAAGGAGAGAGAGAGAGTGAGGAGTCCAGTCAGTTTATAAAGAGAGAGAGAGAGTGAGGAGTCCAGTCATTTTCTACAGAGAAAGAGAGAGTGAGGAGTCCGGTCAGTTTATACAGAGAGAGAGTGAGAGTGAGGAGTCCAGTCAGTTTATAAAGAGAGATAGAGAGTGAAGAGTCCAGTCAGTTTATAAAGAGAGAGAGAGCGAGTGAGGAGTCCATTCATTTTATACAGAGAGAGAGTGTGAGTGAGGAGTCCAGTCAGTTTATAAAGTGAGGGAGAGTGAGAGTCCAGTCAGTTTATATTGAGAGAGAGAGAGAGAGAGATTGAGTGAGGAGTCCAATCAGTTTATACAGAGAGAGAGAGAGAGAGAGAGAGTTTGCAGAGTCCAGTCAGTTTATAAGGAGAGAGAGAGAGTGAGGAGTCCAGTCAGTTTATAAAGAGAGTGTGGAGTCCAGTCAGTTTATACAGAGAGAGAGTGAGAGTGAGGAGTCCAGTCAGTTTCTTCAGAGTGTGAGGAGTCCAGTCAGTTTATACAGAGAGAGAGAGAGAGAGTCACGAGTCCAGTCAGTTTATACAGAGTGTGAGGAGTCCAGTCAGTTTATAAAGAGAGCGAGGAGTCCAGTTAGTTTCTAAAGAAAGTGAGGAGTCCAGTCAGTTTCTAAAGAGAGTGAGGAGTCCAGTCATTTTATAAAGAGAGCGAGAGAGTGAGGAGTCAAGTCAGTTTGTAAAGAGAGAGAGAGAGTGAGGAGTCCAGTCATTTTCTACAGAGAAAGAGAGAGTGAGGAGTCCGGTCAGTTTATACAGAGAGAGAGTGAGAGTGAGGAGTCCAGTCAGTTTATAAAGAGAGAGAGAGAGTGAGGAGTCCAGTCAGTTTATAAAGAGAGAGAGAGAGTGAGGAGTCCAGTCATTTTCTACAGAGAAAGAGAGAGTGAGGAGTCCGGTCAGTTTATACAGAGAGAGAGTGAGAGTGAGGAGTCCAGTCAGTTTATAAAGAGAGAGAGAGAGTGAGGAGTCCAGTCAGTTTATAAAGAGAGAGAGAGCGAGTGAGGAGTCCATTCATTTTATACAGAGAGAGAGTGTGAGTGAGGAGTCCAGTCACTTTATAAAGTGAGGGAGAGTGAGAGTCCAGTCAGTTTATATTGAGAGAGAGAGAGAGAGAGATTGAGTGAGGAGTCCAATCAGTTTATCCAGAGAGAGAGAGAGAGAGAGAGAGAGAGAGAGTGCAGAGTCCAGTCAGTTTATAAGGAGAGAGAGAGTGAGGAGTCCAGTCAGTCTGTAAAGAGAGAGTGAGTGAGGATTCCCGTCAGTTTTTAAAGATAGAGCGAGTGAGTGAGGAGTCCAGTCAGTTTATAAAGAGAGAAAGAGAGAATGAGGAGTCCTGTCAGTTTATACAGAGAGAGAGAGAGTGAGGTGTCCTGTCAGTTTTTAAGAAGAGAAAGAGAGAGTCAGGAGTCCTGTCAGTTTATAAAGAGAGAAAGAGAGATTCAGGATTCCTGTCATTTTATACAGAGAGAGAGAGAGAGAGAGAGAGTGAGCATTCCAGTCAGTTTATAAAGAGAGAGAGTGATGAGTCCAGTCATTTTATACAGAGAGAAAGAGAGTGAGGAGACCAGTCAGTTTATAAAGAGAGAGTGAGAGCGAGGAGTCCAGTCAGTTTATACAGAGAGAAAGAGAGAGAGTGCGGAGTCCAGTCAATTTATAAAGAGAGAGAGAGAGAGTGAGGAGTCCAGTCATTTTATACAGAGAGAAAGAGAGAGAGTGAGGAGTCCAGTCAGTTTATATAGAGAGAGAGGGAGAGTCACGAGTCCTGTCAGTTTATAAAGAGAGTGAGGAGTCCAGTCAGTTTATACAGAGAGAGAGAGAGTAAGGAGTCCAGTCAGTTTATAAAGAGCGTGAGGAGTCCAGTCAGTTTATAAAGAGAGCGAGGAGTCCAGTCAGTTTATAAAGAGAGTGAGGCGTCCAGTCAGTTTATAAAGAGAGCTTGGAGTCCAGTCAGTTTATAAAGAGAGCGAGAGAGTGAGGAGTCCAGTCAGTTTATAAAGAGAGTGAGGAGTCCAGTCAGTTTATACAGAGAGAGAGTGAGAGTGAGGAGTCCAGTCAGTTTATAAAGAGAGAGAGAGAGTGAGGAGTCCAGTCAGTTTATACAGAGAGAGAGAGAGTGAGGAGTCCAGTCAGTTTATACAGAGAGAGAGTGAGAGTGAGGAGTCCAGTCAGTTTATAAAGAGAGAGAGAGAGTGAGGAGTCCAGTCAGTTTATAAAGAGAGAGAGTGAGGAGTCCAGTCAGTTTATAAAGAGAGAGAGAGAGTGAGGAGTCCAGTCAGTTTATAAAGAGAGAGAGAGAGAGTGAGGAGTCCAGTCAGTTTATAAAGAGAGAGAGAGAGGGAGGAGTCCAGTCAGTTTGTAAAAAGAGAGAGAGGGTGAGTAATCTGTCAGCTTATAAAGAGAGAGAGTCACGAGTCCTGTCAATTTATAAAGAGAGTGAGGAGTCCAGTCAGTTTATAAAGAGAGTGAGGAGTCCAGTTAGTTTATACAGAGAGAGAGAGAGAGTGAGGAGTCCAGTCAGTTTATAAAGAGCGTGAGGAGTCCAGTCAGTTTATAAAGAGAGCGAGGAGTCCAGTCAGTTTATAAAGAGAGTGAGGCGTCCAGTCAGTTTATAAAGAGAGAAAGAGAGAGAGTGAGGAGTCCAGTCAGTTTATAAAGAGAGAAAGAGAGAGAGTGAGGAGTCCAGTCAGTTTATGAAGAGAGAGAGAGAGAGAGTGAGGAGTCCAGCCAGTTTATAAAGAGAGAGAGTGAGTGAGGAGTCCAGTCATTTTATACAGAGAAAGAGTGAGAGTGTGGAGTCCAGTCATTTTATACAGAGAGAAAGAGAGAGTGTGAGGAGTCCAGTCAGTTCATAAGGAGAGAGAGAGAGTGAGGAGTCCAGTCAGTTTATAAAGAGAGAGAGAGAGTGAGGAGTCCAGTCATTTTCTACAGAGAAGGAGAGAGTGAGGAGTCCGGTCAGTTTATACAGAGAGAGAGTGAGAGTGCGGAGTCCAGTCAGTTTATAAAGAGAGAGAGAGAGTGAGGAGTCCAGTCAGTTTATAAAGAGAGAGCGAGCGAGTGAGGAGTCCATTCATTTTATACAGAGAGAGAGTGTGAGTGAGGAGTCCAGTCACTTTATAAAGTGAGGGAGAGTGAGAGTCCAGTCAGTTTATATTGAGAGAGAGAGAGAGAGAGATTGAGTGAGGAGTCCAATCAGTTTATACAGAGAGAGAGAGAGAGAGAGAGAGTGCAGAGTCCAGTCAGTTTATAAGGAGAGAGAGAGTGAGGAGTCCAGTCAGTCTGTAAAGAGAGAGTGAGTGAGGATTCCCGTCAGTTTTTAAAGATAGAGCGAGTGAGTGAGGAGTCCAGTCAGTTTATAAAGAGAGAAAGAGAGAATGAGGAGTCCTGTCAGTTTATACAGAGAGAGAGAGAGTGAGGTGTCCTGTCAGTTTTTAAGAAGAGAAAGAGAGAGTCAGGAGTCCTGTCAGTTTATAAAGAGAGAAAGAGAGATTCAGGATTCCTGTCATTTTATACAGAGAGAGAGAGAGAGAGAGAGAGTGAGCATTCCAGTCAGTTTATAAAGAGAGAGAGTGAGGAGTCCAGTCATTTTATACAGAGAGAAAGAGAGTGAGGAGACCAGTCAGTTTATAAAGAGAGAGTGAGAGCGAGGAGTCCAGTCAGTTTATACAGAGAGAAAGAGAGAGAGTGCGGAGTCAAGTCAATTTATAAAGAGAGAGAGAGAGAGTGAGGAGTCCAGTCATTTTATACAGAGAGAAAGAGAGAGAGTGAGGAGTCCAGTCAGTTTATATAGAGAGAGAGGGAGAGTCACGAGTCCTGTCAGTTTATAAAGAGAGTGAGGAGTCCAGTCAGTTTATACAGAGAGAGAGAGAGTAAGGAGTCCAGTCAGTTTATAAAGAGCGTGAGGAGTCCAGTCAGTTTATAAAGAGAGCGAGGAGTCCAGTCAGTTTATAAAGAGAGTGAGGCGTCCAGTCAGTTTATAAAGAGAGCTTGCAGTCCAGTCAGTTTATAAAGAGAGCGAGAGAGTGAGGAGTCCAGTCAGTTTATAAAGACAGTGAGGAGTCCAGTCAGTTTATACAGAGAGAGAGTGAGAGTGAGGAGTCCAGTCAGTTTATAAAGAGAGAGAGAGAGTGAGGAGTCCAGTCAGTTTATACAGAGAGAGAGAGAGAGTGAGGAGTCCAGTCAGTTTATAAAGAGAGAGAGAGAGAGTGAGGAGTCCAGTCAGTTTATAAAGAGAGAGAGAGAGAGTGAGGAGTCCAGTCAGTTTATAAAGAGAGAGAGAGAGTGAGGAGTCCAGTCAGTTTGTAAAAAGTGAGAGAGGGTGAGTAATCTGTCAGCTTATAAAGAGAGAGAGTCACGAGTCCTGTCAATTTATAAAGAGAGTGAGGAGTCCAGTTAGTTTATACAGAGAGAGAGTGAGAGTGAGGAGTCCAGTCAGTTTATAAAGAGAGAGAGAGAGTGAGGAGTCCAGTCAGTTTATACAGAGAGAGAGTGAGAGTGAGGAGTCCAGTCAGTTTATAAAGAGAGAGAGAGAGAGTGAGGAGTCCAGTCAGTTTATAAAGAGAGAGAGAGAGTGAGGAGTCCAGTCAGTTTATAAAGAGAGAGAGAGAGAGAGTGAGGAGTCCAGTCAGTTTATAAAGAGAGAGAGAGAGTGAGGAGTCCAGTCAGTTTGTAAAAAGTGAGAGAGGGTGAGTAATCTGTCAGCTTATAAAGAGAGAGAGTCACGAGTCCTGTCAATTTATAAAGAGAGTGAGGAGTCCAGTTAGTTTATACAGAGAGAGAGAGAGTGAGGAGTCCAGTCAGTTTATAAAGAGCGTGAGGAGTCCAGTCAGTTTATAAAGAGAGCGAGGAGTCCAGTCAGTTTATAAAGAGAGTGAGGCGTCCAGTCAGTTTATAAAGAGAGTGAGGCGTCCAGTCAGTTTATAAAGAGAGCGAGAGTGAGGAGTCCAGTCAGTTTATAAAGAGAGTGAGGAGTCCAGTCAGTTTATACAGAGAGAGAGTGAGAGTGAGGAGTCCAGTCAGTTTATAAAGAGAGAGAGAGAGAGTGAGGAGTCCAGTCAGTTTATACAGAGAGAGAGTGAGAGTGAGGAGTCCAGTCAGTTTATAAAGAGAGAGTGAGAGTGAGGAGTCCAGTCAGTTTATAAAGAGAGAGAGAGGGAGGAGTCCAGTCAGTTTGTAAAAAGAGAGAGAGGGTGAGTATTCTGTCAGCTTATAAAGAGAGAGTGTGATGAGTCTAGTCAGTTTATAAAGAGAGAGAGAGAGAGTCACGAGTCCTGTCAATTTATAAAGAGAGTGAGGTGTCCAGTCAGTTTATAAAGAGAGTGAGGCCTCCAGTCAGTTTATAAAGAGAGTGAGGCGTCCAGTCAGTTTATAAAGAGAGCGAGAGAGTGAGGAGTCCAGTCAGTTTATAAAGAGAGTGAGGAGTCCAGTCAGTTTATAATGAGAGTGAGGAGTCCAGTCAGTTTATACAGAGAGATAGAGAGTGAGGATTCCAGTCAGTTTATAAAGAGAGTGAGGAGTCCAATCAGTTTATAAAGAGAGAGAGAGAGAGTGAGGATTCCAGTCAGCTTATAAAGAGAGTGAGGAGTCCAGTCAGTTTATACAGAGAGTGAAGATTTCAGTCAGTTTATACAGAGAGTGAGGTTTCCAGTCAGTTTCAAAAGAGAGTGAGGAGTCCAGTCAGTTTATAAAGAGAGTGAGGAGTCCAGTCAGTTTATAAAGAGAGAAAGAGAGAGAGTGAGGAGTCCAGTCAGTTTATAAAGAGAGAGAGAGATAGAGAGAGTGAGGAGTCAAGTCAGTTTATAACGAGAGAGAGTGAGTGAGGAGTCCAGTCATTTGATACAGAGAGAAAGAGAGAGTGTGAGGAGTCCAGTCAGTTCATAAAGAGAGAGAGAGAGTGAGGAGTCCAGTCAGTTTATAAAGAAAGAGAGAGAGTGAGGAGTCCAGTCAGTTTATAAAGAGAGAGAGAGAGAGAGAGTGAGGAGTCCAGTCATTTTATACAGAGAGAAAGAGAGAGTGAGGAGTCCGGTCAGTTTATACAGATAGAGAGTGAGAGTGAGGAGTCCAGTCAGTTTATAAAGAGAGAGTGAGAGTGAGGAGTCCAGTCAGTTTATAAAGAGAGTGGGAGGAGTCCAGTCTGTTTGTAAAAAGAGAGAGAGGGTGGGTATTCTGTCAGCTTATAAAGAGAGAGAGTGATGAGTCTAGTCAGTTTATAAAGAGAGAGAGAGAGAGTCACGAGTCCTGTCAGTTTATAAAGAGAGTGAGGCGTCCAGTCAGTTTATAAAGAGAGCTTGGAGTCCAGTCAGTTTATAAAGAGAGTGAGGAGTCCAGTCAGTTTATAAAGAGAGTGAGGAGTCCAGTCAGTTTATACAGAGAGATAGAGAGTGAGGAGTCCAGTCAGTTTATAAAGAGAGTGAGGAGTCCAGTCAGTTTATACAGAGAGATAGAGAGTGAGGATTCCAGTCAGTTTATAAAGAGAGTGAGGAATCCAGTCAGTTTATAAAGAGAGTGAGGAGTCCAGTCAGTTTATAAAGAGAGTGAGGAGTCCAGTCAGTTTATAAAGAGAGTGAGGAGTCCAGTCTCTTTATACAGAGAGTGAGGAGTCCAGTCAGTTTATAAAGAGAGATAGAGAGAGTGAGGATTACACTCAGTTTATACAGAGAGTGAGGAATCCAGTTAGTTTATAAAGAGTGTGAGGAGTCCAGTCAGTTTATAAAGAGAGAGAGAGAGAGTGAGGAGTCCAGTCAGTTTATAAAGAGAGTGAGGTGTCCAGTCAGTTTATAAAGAGAGTGAGGAGTCCAGTCAGTTTATAAAGAGAGAAAGTGAGAGAGTGAGGAGTCCATTCAGTTTATAAAGAGAGAGAGAGAGAGAGTGAGGAGTCCAGTCAGTTTATAAAGAGATTGAGGAGTCCATTCAGTTTATAAAGAGAGTGTGGAGACCAGTCAGTTTATAAGGAGAGTGAGGAGTCCAGTCAGTTCATAAAGAGAGTGAGGAGTCCAGTCAGTTTATAAAGAGAGTTAGGAGTCCAGTCATTTTATAAAGAGAGTGAGGAGTCCAGTCAGTTTATAAAGAGAGTGAGGAGTCCATTCAGTTTATAAAGAGAGTGAGGAGTCCATTCAGTTTATAAAGAGATAGAGAGAGAGAGAGAGAGTGAGGAGTCCAGTACGTTTATAAAGAGAGATAGAGAGATTGAGGAGTCCAGTCAGTTTATAAAGAGAGAGAGTGAGGCGTCCAGTCAGTTTATAAAGAGAGAGTGAGGAGTCCAGTCAGTTTATAAAGAGAGTGAGAGAGTGAGGAGTCCAGTCAGTTTATAAAGAGAGAGAGTGAGGAGTCCAGTCAGTTTATACAGAGAGAGGGAGAGAGAGTGAGGAGTCCAGTCAGTTTATAAAGTGAGAGAAAGAGAGTGTGGACTCCAGTCCTTTATATATCGAGAGAGAGAGTGGGGAGTCCAGTCAGTTTATACAGAGAGAGAGAGAGTGAGGAATCCAGTCAGTTTATAAAGAGAGAGCGAGCGAGTGAGGAGTCCATTCATTTTATACAGAGAGAGTGTGTGAGTGAGGAGTCCAGTCAGTTTATAAAGTGAGGGAGAGTGAGAGTCCAGTCAGTTTATATTGAGAGAGAGAGAGAGAGAGAGATTGAGTGAGGAGTCCAATCAATTTATACAGAGAGAGAGAGAGAGAGAGTGCAGAGTCCAGTCAGTTTATAAGGAGATAGAGAGTGAGGAGTCAAGTCAGTCTGTAAAGAGAGAGTGAGTGAGGATTCCCGTCAGTTTTTAAAGATAGAGCGAGTGAGTGAGGAGTCCAGTCAGTTTATAAAGAGAGAAAGAGAGAATGAGGAGTCCTGTCAGTTTATACAGAGAGAGAGAGAGAGAGTGAGGTGCCCTGTCAGTTCTTAAGAGAAAGAGAGAGTGAGGAGTCCTGTCAGTTTATAAAGAGAGAGAGTGAGGAGTCCAGTCAGTTTATACAGAGAGAGAGAGAGAGAGAGAGTGAGGAGTCCAGTCAGTTTATAAAGTGAGAGAAAGAGAGTGTGGACTCCAGTCCTTTATATATAGAGAGAGAGAGTGGGGAGTCCAGTCAGTTTATACAGAGAGAGAGAGCGAGTGAGGAATCCAGTCAGTTTATAAAGAGAGAGAGAACAAGTGAGGAGTCCATTCATTTTATACAGAGAGAGAGTGTGAGTGAGGAGTCCAGTCAGTTTATAAAGTGAGGGAGAGTGAGTTTCCAGTCAGTTTATATTGAGAGAGAGAGAGAGAGAGAGAGATTGAGTGAGGAGTCCAATCAGTTTATACAGAGAGAGAGAGAGAGAGAGTGCAGAGTCCAGTCAGTTTATAAGGAGATAGAGAGTGAGGAGTCAAGACAGTCTGTAAAGAGAGAGTGAGTGAGGATTCCCGTCAGTTTTTAAAGATAGAGCGAGTGAGTGAGGAGTCCAGTCTGTTTATAAAGAGAGAAAGAGAGATTCAGGAGTCCTGTCATTTTATACAGGGAGAGAGAGAGAGAGAGAGTGAGCATTCCACTCAGTTTATAAAGAGAGAGAGTGAGGAGTCCAGTCATTTTATACAGAGAGAAAGAGAGTGAGGACTCTAGTTAGTTTATAAAGAGAGAGAGTGAGAGCGAGGAGTCCAGTCAGCTTATACAGAGAGAAAGAGAGTGAGTGAGGAGTCCAGTCATTTTATAAAGAGAGAGAGAGAGTGAGGAGTCCAGTCAGTTTATGAAGAAAGAGAGAGAGTGAGGAGTCCAGTCAGTTTATAAATAGAGAGAGAGAGAGTGAGGAGTCCAGTCAGTTTATACAGAGAGAGAGAGAGTTAGGAGTCCAGTCATTTTATACAGAAAGGGAGAGAGGGAGGAGACCAGTCAGTTTGTAAAAAGAGAGAGAGGGTGAGTATTCTGTCAGCTTATAAAGAGAGAGAGTGATGAGTCTCGTCAGTTTATAAAGAGAGAGAGAGAGAGTCACGAGTCCTGTCAGTCTATAAAGAGAGTGAGAAGTCCAGTCAGTTTATACAGAGAGAGAGAGAGTGAGGAGTCCAGTCAGTTTATAAAGAGCGTGAGGAGTCCAGTCAGTTTATACAGAGAGAGAGAGAGTGAGGAGTCCAGTCAGTTTATAAAGAGCGTGAGGAGTCCAGTCAGTTTATAAAGAGAACGAGGAGTCCAGTCAGTTTATTAAGAGAGTGAGGCGTCCAGTCAGTTTATAAAGAGAGCGAGGAGTCCAGTCAGTTTATAAAGAGAATGAGGAGTCCAGTCAGTTTATACAGAGAGATAGAGAGAGTGAGGAGTCCAGTCAGTTTCTACAGAGAGATAGAGAGTGAGGATTCCAGTCAGTTTATAAAGAGAGTGAGGAGTCCAGTCAGTTTATAAAGAGAGTGAGGAGTCCAGTCAGTTTATAAAGAGAGTGAGGAGTCCAGTCAGTTTATAAAGAGAGTGAGGAGTCCAGTCAGTTTATAAAGAGAGTGAGGAGTCCAGTCAGTTTATAAAGAGAGTGAGGTGTCCAGTCAGTTTATAAAGAGAGTGAGGAGTCCAGTCAGTTTATAGAGAGTGAGGAATCCACTTAGTTTATAAAGAGAGTGAGGAGTCCAGTCAGTTTATAAAGAGAGAGAGAGAGTGAGGAGTACAGTCAGTTTATAAAGAGAGTGAGGAGTCCAGTCAGTGTATAAAGAGAGTGAGGAGTCCAGTCAGTTTATAAGGAGAGTGAGGAGTCCAGTCAGTTTATAAAGAGAGTGAGGAGTCCAGTCAGTTTATAAAGAGAGATAGAGAGAGTGAGGAATCCAGTCAGATTATAAAGAGAGATAGAGAGAGTGAGGAGTCCAGTCATTTTATAAAGAGAGTGAGGAGTCCAGTCAGTTTATAAAGAGAGTGAGGGGTCCAGTCAGTTTATAAAGAGAGTGAGGAGTCCAGTCAGTTTGTAAAGAGAGTGAGGAGTCCAGTCAGTTTATAAAGAGAGTGAGGAGTCCATTCAGTTTATAAAGAGAGAGAGAGATAGAGAGAGTGAGGAGTCCAGTCAGTTTATAAAGAGAGTGAGGTGTCCAGTCAGTTTATAAAGAGAGTGAGGAGTCCAGTCAGTTTATAAAGAGAGAAAGTGAGAGAGTGAGGAGTCCATTCAGTTTATAAAGAGAGAGAGAGAGAGAGAGAGTGAGGAGTCCAGTCAGTTTATAAAGAGATTGAGGAGTCCATTCAGTTTATAAAGAGATTGTGGAGTCCAGTCAGTTTATAAGGAGAGTGAGGAGTCCAGTCAGTTTATAAGGAGAGTGAGGAGTCCAGTCAGTTCATAAAGAGAGTGAGGAGTCCAGTCAGTTTATAAAGAGAGTGAGGAGTCCAGTCAGTTTATAAAGAGAGAGAGAGAGAGAGAGAGTGAGGAGTCCAGTACGTTTATAAAGAGAGATAGAGAGATTGAGGAGTCCAGTCAGTTTATAAAGAGAGAGAGTGAGGCGTCCAGTCAGTTTATGAAGAGAGAGTGAGGAGTCCAGTCAGTTTATAAAGAGAGTGAGAGAGTGAGGAGTCCAGTCAGTTTATAAAGAGAGAGAGTGAGTAGTCCAGTCAGTTTATACAGAGAGAGAGAGAGAGAGAGAGTGAGGAGTCAAGTCAGTCTGTAAAGAGAGAGTGAGTGAGGATTCCCGTCAGTCTGTAAAGATAGAGCGAGTGAGTGAGGAGTCCAGTCAGTTTATAAAGAGAGAAAGAGAGAATGAGGAGCCCTGTCAGTTTATACAGAGAGAGAGAGAGAGAGTGAGGTGCCCTGTCAGTTCTTAAGAAGAGAAAGAGAGAGTGAGGAGTCCAGTCAGTTTATAAAGTGAGAGAAAGAGAGTGTGGACTCCAGTCCTTTATATAGAGAGAGAGAGAGTGGGGAGTCCAGTCAGTTTATACAGAGAGAGAGAGAGTGAGGAGTCCAGTCAGTTTATAAAGAGAGAGAGAGCGAGTGAGGAGTCCATTCATTTTATACAGAGAGAGAGTGTGAGTGAGGAGTCCAGTCAGTTTATAAAGTGAGGGAGAGTGAGAGTCCAGTCAGTTTATATTGAGAGAGAGAGAGAGAGAGATTGAGTGAGGAGTCCAATCAGTTTATACAGAGAGAGAGAGAGAGAGAGTGCAGAGTCCAGTCAGTTTATAAGGAGATAGAGAGTGAGGAGTCAAGTCAGTCTGTAAAGAGAGAGTGAGTGAGGATTCCCATCAGTTTTTAAAGATAGAGCGAGTGAGTGAGGAGTCCAGTCAGTTTATAAAGAGAGAAGGAGAGAATGAGGAGTCCTGTCAGTTTATACAGAGAGAGAGAGAGAGAGAGAGTGAGGTGTCCTGTCAGTTTTTAAGAAGAGAAAGAGAGAGTCAGGAGTCCTGTCGGTTTATAAAGAGAGAAAGAGAGATTCAGGAGTCCTGTCATTTTATACAGGGAGAGAGAGAGAGAGAGAGAGAGAGAGTGAGCATTCCACTCAGTTTATAAAGAGAGAGAGTGAGGAGTCCAGTCATTTTATACAGAGAGAAAGAGAGTGAGGACTCTAGTTAGTTTATAAAGAGAGAGAGTGAGAGCGAGGAGTCCAGTCAGCTTATACAGAGAGAAAGAGAGTGAGTGAGGAGTCCAGTCATTTTATAAAGAGAGAGAGAGAGTGAGGAGTCCAGTCAGTTTATGAAGAAAGAGAGAGAGTGAGGAGTCCAGTCAGTTTATAAATAGAGAGAGAGAGAGTGAGGAGTCCAGTCATTTTATACAGAGAGAAAGTGAGAGTGAGGAGTCCAGTCAGTTTATAAAGAGAGAGAGAGAGAGTGAGGAGTCCAGTCATTTTATACAGAAAGGGAGAGAGGGAGGAGTCCAGTCAGTTTGTAAAAAGAGAGAGAGGGTGAGTATTCTGTCAGCTTATAAAGAGAGAGAGTGATGAGTCTCGTCAGTTTATAAAGAGAGAGAGAGAGAGTCACGAGTCCTGTCAGTCTATAAAGAGAGTGAGGAGTCCAGTCAGTTTATACAGAGAGAGAGAGAGTGAGGAGTCCAGTCAGTTTATAAAGAGCGTGAGGAGTCCAGTCAGTTTATACAGAGAGAGAGAGAGTGAGGAGTCCAGTCAGTTTATAAAGAGCGTGAGGAGTCCAGTCAGTTTATAAAGAGAACGAGGAGTCCAGTCAGTTTATAAAGAGAGTGAGGCATCCAGTCAGTTTATAAAGAGAGCGAGGAGTCCAGTCAGTTTATAAAGAGAGCGAGGAGTCCAGTCAGTTTATAAAGAGAGCGAGGAGTCCAGTCAGTTTATAAAGAGAGTGAGGAGTCCAGTCAGTTTATACACAGAGATAGAGAGAGTGAGGAGTCCAGTCAGTTTATACAGAGAGATAGAGAGTGAGGATTCCGGTCAGTTTATAAAGAGAGTGAGGAGTCCAGTCAGTTTATAAAGAGAGTGAGGAGTCCAGTCAGTTTATAAAGAGAGTGAGGAGTCCAGTCAGTTTATAAAGAGAGTGAGGAGTCCAGTCAGTTTATAAAGAGAGTGAGGAATCCAGTCAGTTTATAAAGAGAGTGAGGAGTCCAGTCAGTTTATAGAGAGAGTGAGGAATCCAGTTAGTTTATAAAGAGAGTGAGGAGTCCAGTCAGTTTATAAAGAGAGAGAGAGAGTGAGGAGTACAGTCAGTGTATAAAGAGAGTGAAGAGTCCAGTCAGTTTATAAAGAGAGAAAGAGAGAGAGTGAGGAGTCCATTCAGTTTATAAAGAGAGAGAGAGAGAGAGTGAGGAGTCCAGTCAGTTTATAAAGAGAGAGAGTGAGTGAGGAGTCCAGCCAGTTGATAAAGAGATTGAGGAGTCCATTCAGTTTATAAAGAGAGTGTGGAGTCCAGTCAGTTTATAAGGAGAGTGAGGAGTCCAGTCAGTTTATAAAGAGAGTGAGGAGTCCAGTCAGTTTATAAAGAGAGTGAGGAATCCAGTCAGTTTATAAAGAGAGATAGAGAGAGTGAGGATTCCAGTCAGATTATAAAGAGAGATAGAGAGAGTGAGGAGTCCAGTCATTTTATAAAGAGAGTGAGGAGTCCAGTCAGTTTATAAAGAGAGTGAGGAGTCCAGTCAGTTTATAAAGAGAGTGAGGAGTCCAGTCAGTTTATAAAGAGAGTGAGGAGTCCAGTCAGTTTATAAAGAGAGTGAGGGGTCCAGTCAGTTTATAAAGAGAGTGAGGGGTCCAGTCAGTTTATAAAGAGAGTGAGGAGTCCAGTCAGTTTGTAAAGAGGGTGAGGAGTCCAGTCAGTTTATAAATAGAGTGAGGAGTCCATTCAGTTTATAAAGAGAGAGAGAGAGAGAGAGAGAGTGAGGAGTCCAGTACGTTTATAAAGAGAGATAGAGAGAGTGAGGAGTCCAGTTAGTTTATAAAGAGATTGAGGAGTCTAGTCAGTTTATAAAGAGAGAGTGAGGAGTCCAGTCAGTTTATAAAGAGAGAGAGAGAGAGAGAGTGAGGAGTCCAGTCAGTTTATAACGAGAGAGAGTGAGGAGTCCAGTCAGTTTATAAAGAGAGAGAGTGAGGAGTCCAGTCAGTTTATAAATAGAGATAGAGAGAGTGAGGAGTCCAGTCAGTTTATAAAGAGAGAGAGAGAATGAGGTGTCCAGTCAGTTTATAAAGAGAGATAGTGAGGAGTCCAGTTTATACAGAGAGAGAGAGAGAGAGTGAGGAGTCCAGTCAGTTTATAAAGTGAGAGAGAGTGTGGACTCCAGTCCTTTATATATCGAGAGAGAGAGTGAGGAGTCCAGTCAGTTTATACAGAGAGAGAGAGAGTGAGGAATCCAGTCATTTTATAAAGAGAGAGAGAGAGCGAGTGAGGAGTCCATTCATTTTATACAGAGAGAGAGTGTGAGTGAGGAGTCCTGTCAGTTTATAAAGTGAGGGAGAGTGAGAGTCCAGTCAGTTTATATTGAGAGAGAGAGAGAGAGAGAGATTGAGTGAGGAGTCCAATCAGTTTATACAGAGAGAGAGAGAGAGAATGCAGAGTCCAGTCAGTTTATAAGGAGAGAGAGAGTGAGGAGTCCAGTCAGTCTGTAAAGAGAGAGTGAGTGAGGATTCCCGTCAGTTTTTAAAGATAGAGCGAGTGAGTGAGGAGTCCAGTCAGTTTATAAAGAGAGAAAGAGAGAATGAGGGGTCCTGTCAATTTATACAGAGAGAGAGAGAGTGAGGTGTCCTGTCAGTTTTTAAGAGAAAGAGAGATTGAGGAGTCCTGTCATTTTATAGAGAGAGAAAGAGAGTGAGTGAGGAGTCCAGTCATTTTATACAGAGAGAAAGAGAGTGAGTGAGGAGTCCAGTCATTTTATAAAGAGAGAAAGAGAGTGAGGAGTCCAGTCAGTTTATACAGTGAGAGAGAGAGAGAGTGAGGATTCCAGTCAGTTTATAAAGTGAGAGACTGAGGAGTCCAGTCATTTTATGCAGAGAGAAAGAGAGAGAGTGAGGAGTCCAGTCAGTTTATAAAGAGAGAGAGTGAGGAGTCCAGTCAGTTTATAAACAGAGAAAGAGAGAGACTGAGGACTCTAGTCAGTTTATAAAGAGAGAGAGTGAGAGCGAGGAGTCCAGTCAGTTTATACAGAGAGAAAGAGAGTGAGTGAGGAGTCCAGTCAGTTTATAAAGAGACAAAGAGAGAGAGAGGAGTCCAGTCCGTTTATAAAGAGAGATAGAGAGAGTGAGGAATCCAGTCAGTTTATACAGAGAGTGAGGAGTCCAGTCAGTTTGTAAACAGAGTGAGGAGTCCAGTCAGTTTGTAAAGAGAGTGAGGAGTCCAGTCAGTTTATAAGGAGAGGAGTCCAGTTAGTTTATAAAGAGAGTTAGGATTCCAGTAAGTTTATAAAGAGAGAGAGTGAGGAATCCAGTCAGTTCATAAAGTGATAGAGAGAGAGAGTGAGGAGTCCTGTCAGTTTTTAAAGAGTGGGAGAGTGAGTAGTCCAGTCGGTTTATAAAGAGAGAGAGAGTGAGGTGTCCAGTCAGTTTATAAGGAGAGAGAGAGAATGAGGAGTCCAGTCAGTTTATACAGTGAGTGTAGCCGTGGTGACTGGTTTGTCTGCCTTTGATATGTCGATGTTTAGTCCTCTCCATGACCAACTGCGGTCCATGTTTTGCAGGATCTCCCACTGCTTTTTTTTTTAATGCTGAACCTGTTTTATGCACCTGACTTTCTTACTCCCCTGTGTGACAGGGCTGTCTGGCGGTCAGCCTCATCGCTCCTGGTCCAGAGCACATGGTGACCAGTGTGGGTAAGGACAGCAGATTTCCACCCATGAAGTGCCTTCAGCGAACCAGGTGGGTTCTTCCGACAGCTGAGGTTCGTCTCAGTTACGGTGCCCTCCCTCCCTCCCTCCCTCCCTCCCCCCTCCCCCCCTCCCTTTCCCCCCTCCCTTTCCCCCCCTCCCTCCCTTTCCCCCTCCCTCTCTCCCTCCCTTTCCCTCCCTCCCCCCCACCTCCCACCCTCCCTTTCCCGCTCCCTCCCTCCCCCCCCACCTCCCACCCTCCCTCCCTCTCTCCCTCCCTTTCCCTCCCTCCCTTTCCCCCTCCCTCCCTCCCCCCACCTCCCACCCTCCCTTTCCCTCCCTCCCTTTCCCCCTCCCTCCCTCCCCCCCCACCTCCCACCCTCCCTCCCTTTCCCCCACCTCCCACCCCATCCCTCCCTTTCCCCCACCTCCCACCCATCCCTTCCCCCTACCTTCCCCACCACCCTCCCACCCTTCCCCCGCCCTCCCACCCTTCCCCCAATTTACCTCCCTCCCTTTCCCCCATTTACCCCATCCCTCCCTCCTCCCTTTCCCCCATTTGCCCCATCCCTCCTCCCTTTCCCCCATTTGCCCCATCCCTCCTCCCTATCCCCCATTTCCCCCTCCCCCCCCTATCCCCCATTTCCCCCTCCCCCCTCTCCCTTCCCTTCCACCCACCCTTCCCCCTCCCTCCAACACTTCCTCCCCCCAACTCTTCCCCCTCCCTCCCCTTCCTTCCTTCCTTTCCCCCCCCTTCCTCCCCCCCTTCCCTCCCCTCCCTCCCCCCTCCCTTCCTTTCCCCCCTCCCTCCCTCCCTTCCTTTCCCCCCTCCCCACCCCCCCTCCCTCCCTTCCCCCCCCTCCCTCCCTTCCCCCCCCTCCCTCCCTTCCCCCCCCTCCCTCCCTTCCCCCCCTCCCCTCCCCCCCTTCCCTCCCTCCCCCCCTCCCTCCCTTCCCCCCCTCCCTCCCCCCTCCCTCCCTTCCTTCCCCTCCATCCCCCCCCTCCCTTCCCCCCCCTCCCTTCCCTCCCCTCCCTCCCTTCCCCCCCACCTCCCTCCCTTCCCCCCCTCCCCCCTCCTTCCCTTCCTTCCCCCCTCCTTCCCTTCCTTCCCTCCCTTCCCCCCCTCCCTTCCCTCCCCTCCCTCCCTTCCCTCCCCTCCCTCCCCCTCCCTCCCCTTCCCCCCCCTCCTCCCCTTCCTTCCCCCCTTCCTCCCCCTCCCTTCCCCCCCCTCCCCCCTCCTTCCCTTCCTTCCCCCCTTCCTCCCTTCCTCCCCCTCCCTTCCCTTCCTCCCCCCCTTCCTCCCTTCCTCCCCCTCCCTTCCCTTCCTCCCCCCCTCCCTCCCTTCCCTTCCTCCCCCCTCCCTCCCCCCTCCCTCCCTTCCTTCCCCTCCATCCCCCCCCTCCCTTCCTTCCCTCCATCCCCCCCCTCCCTTCCTTCCCTCCATCCCCCCCCTCCCCTCCCTTCCCTCCCTCCCTTCCCCCCCCTCCCTCCCTTCCCCTCCCCTCCCTCCCTTCCTCCCCCTCCCTTCCTCCCCCTCCCTCCCTTCCCCCCCTCCTCCCTCCCTTCCCCCCTCCCCCCTCCTTCCCCCCTCCTTCCCTTCCTTCCCCCCTTCCTCCCCCTCCCTTCCCCCCCCCCCCTCCTTCCCTTCCTTCCCCCCTTCCTCCCCCTCCCTCCCTTCCTTCCCCCCTTCCTCCCCCTCCCTTCCCCCCCTCCCCCCTCCTTCCCTTCCTTCCCCCCTTCCTCCCCCTCCCTTCCTCCCCCCCTTCCTCCCCCCCTCCCTCCCCCCCTTCCTCCCCCCCCTCCCTCCCCCTCCCTTCCCCCCCTCCCCTTCCTTCCCCCCTTCCTTCCCTTCCTCCCCCCCTCCCTCCCTTCCTCCCCCCCTTCCTCCCTTCCCTTCCTCCCCCCCTTCCTCCCCCCCTCCCTCCCTTCCCTTCCTCCCCCCTCCCTCCCTTCCCTTCCTCCCCCCCTCCCTCCCCTCCCTTCCTCCCCCCCCTCCCTCCCCTCCCTTCCTCCCCCCCTCCCTCCCCTTCCTCCCCCACCTCCCTCCCTCCCCCCTCCACTCCCTCCCTCCCCCCCTCCACTCCCTCCCTTCCTCCCCCCCTCCCCCACCTCCCCCCCTCCCCCACCTCCCTCCCTCCCCCCCCTCCCCCCCCTCCCCCACCTCCCTCCCTCCCCCCCCCTCCCACCCACCCTTTCCCCACCTCCCCCCTCCCTTTCCCTCCCTCCCCTCCCCCCTCCTCCCCCCCCTCCCCCCCCCCCCTTCCCTCCCTCCCCCCTTCTCCCTTCCCTCCCCCCCTTCCCTCCCCCCCTCCCCCCCCTTCCCTCCCCCCCAACCCTTCCCCCAACTCCCACCCACCCTTTCCCCACCTCCCCCCTCTCCCTTTCCCCACCTCCCCCCTCCCTTTCCCCACCTCCCCCCCTCCCTTTCCCCACCTCCCCCCTCCCTTTCCCCCTTCCCTTTCCCCCCTTCCTTTCCCCTCCCCCTCCCTCCCTCTCAGACGCGGTGAGCATGGAACCAGCTTTTTAATTCCAGCATCATGAATTCGGACTAACGATTCCTTCCGCATTTATTGATGAATTGAACTTTAATTACACACCCCCCCACCCCCAGCCCCCCAGCAGCCTCCTTGGGCTTTGATCCCACGTACCTGGAGCATTAGTCTCAGCGTGTGGGTTAGCTGTCTGGTTACATGACCATTGAGCCTCCTTCCCTTTGGAGCAGCGTTGGGTGACCTTTTCACTACAGATGAGCCACAACCTGGAGACCGGGCAGCAGTGAAGAGCTGCGGGCCAAGTGCTGCTAAATGGGATTAGGGAGGTAGCTCAGGTGTTGCTCACGTGTCAGTGCAGACTCAACGGGCCGAAGGGCCTCTCCTGCGCTGAGAGATTCTGTGATACCACCGCCTCCCGGCTATTGAACCGCAGCTCCGGGAAAATCCCAGTCTACAAACCAAGTGACCCGGATTCGGGAGGCTGCCTCGGTCACGTCAAGCCCGCCGAACCCACTCCTCGGACCTCCCATCTCCCCCACTCCCCCCCCACCAGAGTCGCTGAACTGGCAAGTAGCGGAAGCCCGGAATTCGACAGCTTCTCATGAGGGAAAAGGCAATCAGCTTTAACGTGGCACGGAAGCAGAAGGAATCCGAAATGGGGGGGGGGGAGGTGGAGGAGTGTTCGGGACACTTGGATTAGGTGCGGGAGTCGTGTCCATTCCTTCGGATCCGGTTGCGTGAATCGCAAAAGATTGGTATGCAGATGCAGCAGGTCATTAGGAAAGCTAATTGAATGTTATGACTTATTGCGAGGGGGAATCGAATACCAAAAATGGGAGATTGTGCCTTAGTTGTACAGGGCACTGGTGAGACCACATCTGGAGCACTGTGTTCATTATTGGTCTCCTTATTTAAGGAAGGATGTAAATGTGTTGGAAGCAGTTCAGAGGAGGTTTACTGGACTAATACCTGGAATGGGCAGGTTGTCTTATGAGGGAAGGCTGGACAGGCTGGGCTTGTATCCGCTGGAGTTTAGAAGAGTAAGAGGCGACTCGATTGAAACCTTCGAGGTCCTGAGGGGTCTCGACAGGGTGGATGTGGAGAGGAGGTTTCCTCTTGTGGGAGAATCTAGAATGAGGGGGGTCACTGTTTATAAATAAGGGGGTCGCCCCTTTAAGACAGAGACGAGGAGACTTTTTTTTTTCTCCCAGAGGGCGGTGAGTCTTTGGAACTCTCTTCCTCGAAAGGTGTTTGAGGCAGAGTCTTTGAATATCTTTAAGGCCGAAGTAGATGGATTCTTGATAAGCCTCGGGGTGAAAGGTTATCGAGGGGTAAGCGTGAATGTGGGGTTGAGGTTACAGTCAGATCGGCCATGATTTTATTGAATGGCCTAGTGGGCTCGAGGGGCCGAGTGGCCGATGGCTTCTAATTCGTACGTTCGTATTCGGGCCCTCGAGCCTGCTCTGCCATTCAGTGAGGTCGTGGCTGGCCTGGCTGCGGACTCAACTCCACTTTCCTGCCCCCACCCCCACCCCACCCAAAGCCCTCAACTCCCTTGCCGATCAAACATTGTCTAACTCGGCCTCAAATAAATTCAATGACCGAGCTGCCAGTGCTCTCTGGGGAAGAGAATTCCACAGACCCTCAGAACCCAAGGAATTTCAATATTTATCCAAGGAAGGAATTCCTTCTCCCAGAGGGTAGTGGGTGTCTGGAATTCTCCACCCCAGAGAGTTGTGGAGGCTAGATCACTGAAAGTGTTTAATGAGGAGGTTGATAGATCTTAGAAATATCGGTGAATTGTCTACGAGGAGCTGGCATGACAGAGGAGTTGAGGCCTGGGGCACTTCAGCTATGGGCCAAGTGCTGGTAAATGGGGTTAGGTAGGTAGGTAGGTCAGGTGTTTCTCACGAGTCGGTGCAGACTCGATGGGCCGAAGGGCCTCTTCTGCACTGTGTGATTCTGTGATCGTATCGAATGGCGGGGCAGTCTTGAGGGGGCCGAATGGCCTACGCCTGCTCCTATATCTTACGAGCGGAGTATTTTTCTCCCAGAGGGAGGTTAGTGTGTGGAATTCTCTACCCCAGAGAGCAGCGCAGGCTGAGTCTCTGAATTTATCCAGGGCCGAGTTAGCCAGATTTTTGACGGACAGGAGAGTCGGGAGTTATGGGAGGGCAGATGGGAAAGCGGAGCTGGGACCACAACCAGATCAGCCATGATCTTATCGAATGGCGAGGCAGGTCCAAACATACAACCGTACGAGTTAGGAGCAGGAGGAGGCCACTCGGCCCCTCGAGCCTGCTCCCCCCCCATTCAATAAGATCGTGGCTGATCTGATTGTAACCTCGACCCCCACATTCCCGCCGACCCCCCGATAACCTTTCACCCCCCCCCACCCCCCCCCCCCCCCCCCCCCCACTTCTTCATCAAGGATCTATCCAGCTCTGCCTTAAAAATATTCAAAGACTCTGCTTCCACCGCCTTTCGAGGAGAGAGTTCCA
>JANJGN010001080.1:0-10000 GCA_026770705.1 Isurus oxyrinchus
CGTCACAAGAGCTACCCGTCATATCCGCACCCTCACACCCTCACACCCTCACACCCTCACACTCCCCCCTCACCCCTCAAACACTCACACCACACCCTCATACCCTCACACACCTCACTCCCTCATACACTCACCCCCTCACACCCTCACCCCCTCATACCCTCACCCTCCTACCCCCTCACCCCCCTCATACCCTCACACCCTCCTCCACCTCACCCCTCATACCCTCACCTCCTACCCCCTCGTACTCTCACCCCCCTCATACCCTCACACCCCTCACACCCCTCAACCCCTCACACCCTTACCCCCTCACACCCTCGCAACCTCAATCCCTCACACCCTCACCCCCTCACACCCTCACCCCCTCACAC
The DNA here is from genome assembly GCA_026770705.1 of Isurus oxyrinchus. NCBI lineage: Eukaryota > Metazoa > Chordata > Chondrichthyes > Lamniformes > Lamnidae > Isurus > Isurus oxyrinchus. The sequence continues at coordinate 372 of JANJGN010001080.1, forward strand.
CCTCACCCCCTCATACCCTCATACTCTCACCTCCTACCCCCTCATACCCTCACCCCCTCATACCCTCACCCCCCTCATCCCCTCACACCCTCACACCCTCACCCCCTCCACTCCCACACACCTTCACACCCTCACCCTCTCACCCCCCTCACACCCTCACACCCTCACACCGTCATACCCTCAAATCCTCAAACACTCAACCTCTCATACCCGCATTCCCTCACACCCTCACCCCTCACCTCCTACCCCCCTCACACCCTCATACCCACACCCCCTCACACCCTCACTCCCTGCATCCCTCACCCTATCACTCTATACAACTCACAACCTCACACCCTCATACCCTCACCCCCCTCACTCTACACACCCTCACCCCCTCACACCCTACATCACTCACCCCCTCACTCAACACAACTCACCCTCACACCCTCACACCCTCACTCCCTACATCCCTCACCCCCTCACTCTACACAACTCACACCCTCACATCCTCACCCCCTCACCCCCCTCACACACTCACCCCCTCATCCTCACCCCCCTCCCCCTCACTCACTCACCCACCCCCACACCCCTTCACCCCCCCACACCCCACCCTCACCTCCTACCCCCTCACACCCTCACACCCTCATACCCTCACCCCCTCAGCCTCAAACCCCTCAACCCCCTCAGCCCTCAACCCCTCACACCCTCACCCCACACACCTCACCCCCTCACACCCTCAGCCCTCACCCCACACAACTCACCCCCAACCCCACTTCACAACACCCAACCCCCACCCCACAACCCCTGACATCCCCGCACCCCCACCCATATCCTGCACCACACACCCCACATACCCACACACCCCACACCCCCAGCCCACATACTTCACCCCCACACACCAATCCCCTCACACCCCCCCCACTCCACAGAGGCACACATCAGAGAAGAGAAGGTTAAGGGGGAGATCGGATCGAGGCGTTCGGAATCGGGAAGGGTCTGCGATGAGGGGAGGGGGGAGGGTCGATGAGGAGAAACTGTCTCCGGTGGCTGGAGGGTCGGGATCCAGAGGGACTCACAGATTGAGGGCGATCGGGGGAGAGAACCAGAGGGGTGTGGGGGTGGGGGTGAGGGTGGGTGAGAGGGGGGTGGGGAGGGGGAGAGAGAGGGGGAAAGGTTTAGTGTTAAACACAGCGAGGCGGTGTGATCTGGAAGGCGCTGCCTGAAAGGCCGGCGGAAGCAGATAAAAATCGGCATTTTCAAAAAGGGGAAACCGGAGAAATACTGGAAGGGGGAACGCTGACAGGGAGGGGGGAGGGAGGGAGGGAGGGAGAGGGAGAGGGGGAGGGAGGGGGAGAGAGGGGGGAGGGGGAGGGGGAGGGAGAGGGATGGAGAGGGAGGAGGGCATTCGTTGCATCGCCTGTTCACCAGGGCCAGGCCAGGAATGAGGGGCTGAACGGCCTCCTCCTGTAGCTGTGAGACTGTAGGATTCTCTGATTCTACATTGTACTCTCTGTCCCTATTAATAAAGCCCAGGATACTGTCTGCTTTATTACCCGCTCTCTCTCAGTCTGTGTCTTATACCAGCTCAACACACCCTCCCTGCTCTTGTACTCTCTGTCCCTATTAATAAACCCCAGGATACTGTCTGCTTTATTACCCGCTCTCTCACCCTGTGTCTTATACCAGCTCAACACACCCTCCCTGCTCTTGTACTCTCTGTCCCTATTAATAAACCCCAGGATACTGTCTGCTTTATTACCCGCTCTCTCACCCTGTGTCTTATACCAGCTCAACACACCCTCCCTGCTCTTGTACTCTCTGTCCCTATTAATAAACCCCAGGATACTGTCTGCTTTATTACCCGCTCTCTCACCCTGTGTCTTATACCAGCTCAACACACCCTCCCTGCTCTTGTACTCTCTGTCCCTATTAATAAAGCCCAGGATACTGTCTGCTTTATTACCTGCTCTCTCTCACCTGTGTCTTATACCAGCTCAACACACCCCTCCCTGCTCTTGTACTCTCTGTCCCTATTAATAAAGCCCAGGATACTGTCTGCTTTATTACCCGCTCTCTCTCACCCTGTGTCTTATACCAGCTCAACACACCCTCCCTGCTCTTGTACTCTCTGTCCCTATTAATAAAGCCCAGGATACTGTCTGCTTTATTACCCGCTCTCACTCACCCTGTGTCTTATACCAGCTCAACACACCCTCCCTGCTCTTGTACTCTCTGTCCCTATTAATAAACCCCAGGATACTGTCTGCTTTATTACCCGCTCTCTCTCACCCTGTGTCTTATACCAGCTCAACACACCGTCCCTGCTCTTGTACTCTCTGTCCCTATTAATAAAGCCCAGGACACTGTCTGCTTTATTACCCGCTCTCTCACCCTGTGTCTTATACCAGCTCAACACACCCTCCCTGCTCTTGTACTCTCTGTCCCTATTAATAAAGCCCAGGATACTGTCTGCTTTATTACCCGCTCTCTCTCAGTCTGTGTCTTATACCAGCTCAACACACCCTCCCTGCTCTTGTACTCTCTGTCCCTATTAATAATGCCCAGGATACTGTCTGCTTTATTACCCACTCTCTCTCAGTCTGTGTCTTATACCAGCTCAACACACCCTCCCTGCTCTTGTACTCTCTGTCCCTATTAATAAACCCCAGGATACTGTCTGCTTTATTACCCGCTCTCTCTCACCCTGTGTCTTATACCAGCTCAACACACCCTCCCTGCTCTTGTACTCTCTGTCCCTATTAATAAAGCCCAGGATACTGTCTGCTTTATTACCCGCTCTCTCTCAGTCTGTGTCTTATACCAGCTCAACACACCCTCCCCTGCTCTTGTACTCTCTGTCCCTATTAATAAACCCCAGGATACTGTCTGCTTTATTACCCGCTCTCTCTCACCCTGTGTCTTATACCAGCTGAACACACCCTCCCTGCTCTTGTACTCTCTGTCCCTATTAATAAACCCAGGATACTGTCTGCTTTATTACCCGCTCTCTCTCAGTCTGTGTCTTATACCAGCTCAACACACCCTCCCTGCTCTTGTACTCTCTGTCCCTTTTAATAAACCCAGGATACTGTCTGCTTTATTACCCGCTCTCTCTCAGTCTATGTCTTATACCAGCTCAACACACCCTCCCCTGCTCTTGTACTCTCTGCCCCTATTAATAAAGCCCAGGATACTGTCTGCTTTATTACCCGCTCTCTCTCTCAGTCTGACCTACCGCCTCCAATGATTGACACACACCTGTACCCCCCAGCTCCCTCTGTCCCTGGGCCCCCTTTAAGAATGAGTGACTGGGCTCCTGCATGAACGGTGGTAGAGTGCTGGGACACACACAGCAGCCCATGAGACTGTCAAAGGCATTCACATCAACAGGGCTGAGCTGTGTGTGTACAGCAAAGAGCGTCTCTCAGACACGGAGACCCCCTCATTGTCAGACAAGCGGAACAAAGCGTGAGAGAGAGAACTGAGCAGCGCCCACTGTGAACAATAGGCTCACAAAGGCATCTCTCTCTTGTTCCCTCCCCCTGCAATTGTCACAGCCGTCAGCTGCTTCTCAGTCGCTGTCAGTACTGAGGGAGAGCTGCACTGTCGGAGGGTCAGTACTGAGGGAGTGCTGCCCTGTCGGAGGGTCAGTACTGAGGGAGTGCTGCACTGTCGGAGGGTCAGTACTGAGGGAGTGCCGCACTGTCAGAGGGTCAGTACTGAGGGAGTGCTGCACTGTCAGAGGGTCAGTACTGAGGGAGCGCCGCACTGTCAGAGGGTCAGTACTGAGGGAGTGCTGCACTGTCAGAGGGTCAGTACTGAGGGAGTGCCGCACTGTCAGAGGGTCAGTACTGAGGGAGTGCGGCACTGTCAGAGGGACAGGACTGAGGGAGTGCTGCACTGTCGGAGGGAGATGTATATACTCTAGGATTTGAGCTCCATAATCCAGGTCGACTCTCCCCCCGGTGCCAGTACTGAGGGAGTGCTGCACTGTCGGAGGTAGATGTCTATACTCTAGGATTTGAGCTCCATAATCCAGGTCGACTCTCCCCCCGGTGCCAGTACTGAGGGAGTGCTGCACTGTCGGAGGGTCAGTACTGAGGGAGTGCTGCACTGTCGGAGGGAGATGTATATACTCTAGGATTTGAGCTCCATAATCCAGGTCGACTCTCCCCCCGGTGCCAGTACTGAGGGAGTGCTGCACTGTCGGAGGGTCAGTAATGAGGGAGTGCTGCACTGTCGGAGGGAGATGTATATACTCTAGGATTTGAGCTCCATAATCCAGGTCGACTCTCCCCCCGGTGCCAGTACTGAGGGAGTGCTGCACTGTCGGAGGGTCAGTACTGAGGGAGTGCTGCACTGTCGGAGGGAGATGTATATACTCTAGGATTTGAGCTCCATAATCCAGGTCGACTCTCCCCCCGGTGCCAGTACTGAGGGAGTGCTGCACTGTCGGAGGGTCAGTAATGAGGGAGTGCTGCACTGTCGGAGGGAGATGTATATACTCTAGGATTTGAGCTCCATAATCCAGGTCGACTCTCCCCCCCGGTGCCAGTACTGAGGGAATGATTAATAATGCATTCAAGAGTGCTGAAGCATGTTTAACACAAATATAAGCAGCGTTATTAAGTAACAGGAGTGACAATAATTTATTGAAGGCAACATAGGAATCTCAAGGATTACAAGACATCTTTCATCGCAAAGCAATATTTAATATTATCCTGTTAAATATTAATCCGAATTTGATATAGGAACAGGAGGCCCATTCAGCCCCTCGAGCCTGTTACACAGGAGCAGGAGGATCCCATTCAGCCCCTCGAGCCTGTTACACAGGAACAGGAGGATCCCATTCAGCCCCTTCTCGAGCCTGTTACACAGGAACAGGAGGAGGCCATTCAGCCCCTTCTCGAGCCTGTTACACAGGAACAGGAGGATCCCATTCCGCCCCACGAGCCTGTTACACAGGAACAGGAGGATCCCATTCAGCCCCTCGAGCCTGTTACACAGGAACAGGAGGAGGCCCATTCAGCCCCTTGAGCCTGTTACACAGGAACAGGAGGATCCCATTCAGCCCCTTCTCGAGCCTGTTACACAGGAACAGGAGGAGGCCCATTCAGCCCCTTCTCGAGCCTGTTACACAGGAACAGGAGGAGGCCATTCAGCCCCTTCTCGAGCCTGTTTAAAAAAGGGATCGAAGGAAATGCTAAATACTTACAGGCCAGTTAGTCATACAACCATGTTGAGCAAGTTATTAGACTCAATCCTGAGAGATAGGATTAACTGTCCTGTGGGAAGACATGAACTAACAGGGATGTTCGGCATGGATCTGTTAAATGAAGGTCTTGCCTCACAAATTGGATTGAATTCTTTGAGGAAGTGACAGGAAGGGTTGATGAAGGTAGTGCAGTGGATGTTGTGTACATGGACTTTAGCAAGGCATTGGACAAAATCCCACCTGGTGGTCAGGAAACTCAAAGCCAATAGGATTCAGGGTAAGGTGGCCAAACTGGATGAAAGGTTGGCTTTGTAACAGGACACAAAGGGTCATGGTCGATGGATGCCCTTACGAAGGGAAAGTTGTCTCAAGTGGTGTTCCACAGGGCTGGACTTTGGGAGGGGAATACAGGGGAAAGGTGGGGGAATGTGGAATTTGTTGTGACAGGGAGGGAATCGAGGGGAATGGGAGAGAGAGGCTGGGGGTTGTGGAAGCTGGACAAACACACGAGGGAGAAAGGAATAGAAGGATATAGAGGCCGGGGGTTGAACAGGGGGGGATTCAGAGGGGGTGGATTGACAGTCAAGGGGTAGAGACAGAGAGAGACAGAGAGAGAGAGACAGAGAGAGGACAGAGAGAGACAGAGAGAGAGCGACAGACAGACAGAGAGAGAGAGAGACACACACAGAGACAGAGAGAGAGAGACAGAGAGAGAGAGACAGAGACAGAGAGAGAGAGACAGAGAGAGAGAGAGAGAGAGAGAAAGAGAGAGAGAGAGACAGAGAGGACAAAAAGAGAGAGAGACAGAGAGAGAGAGAGACAGAGAGAGAGGGACAGAGAGAGAGGGACAGGGTGAGAGAGACAGAGAGAGAGAGAGACAGACAGCGAGACAAAGAGAGAGGGAGAGACAGGGATAGAGAGAGAGACAGACAGAGGGACTTCCCCCTCACTCGGGGTGGTGTGGATGGGGACTGCCTCCTCACTCGGGGAGGTGTGGATGGGGACTGCCCCCTCGCTCGGGGAGGTGTGGATGGGGACTACCCCCTCGCTCGGGGAGGTGTGGATGGGGACTGCCCCCTTGCTCGGGGAGGTGTGGATGGGGACTGCCCCCTCGCTCGGGGAGGTGCGGATGGGGACTGCCCCCTCGCCTCAGGGAGGTGCGGATGGGGACTGCCCCCTCGCTCGGGGAGGTGCGGATGGGGACTGCCCCCTCACTCAGGGAGGGGGTGTATTTGAGTCAGGGGGCAATGCTTGGGACTGAGCAGCCTCTGTTCTCTCCCTGTCTGCAGCTGCCTGGAGGAAGCCATCGCGAAATGAGAGCAGCGGCCTGCAGGATGTTGGTCCTGGCTGCGCTGGGCTGCGTGCGGGGGGTTAAACTGGCCCCTCCACCAGGGCCTGGGCCCCCTCAACGTGGCCATCCTCTTCAGCGGCTGCAGCTACCAGCCCGAGACTGTCCGCTTCGGCCCCGACACCTTCGAGGACTTCCCCCTGGAGGTGAACCCCCGCCGCCGTCTTCCTGAACGACACCAACCCCCGCACGCTCATCGCCAGGATGTGCCACGCCCTCTCGGGACTCCCGGTCCACGGGGTGGTCTTCGAGGATGACACTCGCTCCCGATCGGTGGCCCACATACTGGACTTCATTTCGGCCCAGACTGGAGTGCCAATTGTGGGCATCAATGGAGGAGCCTCACTGGTCTTAACGCCAAAAGTGAGTATAAGTGTGTGTGCGAGTGTGCAAGAGTGTGTGTGTGTGTGTGTGTGCGTGTGAGTGTGTGTCTGTGTTTGAGAGAGAATGGGTGCTTGTGTGAGTATGTGTGTGTTTGTGTGTATATGTATGTGAGTGTGTGTCTGTGTGTGAGAGAGCATGGGTACTTGTGTGAGTATGTGTGTGTTTGTGTGGATATGTATGCGAGTGTGTGTCTGTGTGTGAGAGAGAATGGGTGCTTGTGTGAGTATGTGTGTGTTTGTGTGTATATGTATGTGAGTGTGTGTCTGTGTGTGAGAGAGAATGGGTGCTTGTGTGAGTATGTGTGTGTTTGTGTGTATATGTATGCAAGTGTGTGTCTGTGTGTGAGAGAGAATGGGTGCTTGTGTGAGTATGTGTGTGTTTGTGTGGATAAGTATGCGAGTGTGTGTCTGTGTGTGAGAGAGAATGGGTGCTTGTGTGAGTATGTGTGTGTTTGTGTGGATATGTATGCGAGTGTGTGTCTGTGTGTGAGAGAGAATGGGTGCTTGTGTGAGTATGTGTGTGTTTGGGTGGATATGTATGCGAGTGTGTGTCTGTGTGTGAGAGAGAATGGGTGCTTGTGTGAGTATGTGTGTGTTTGTGTGGATATGTATGCGAGTGTGTGTCTGTGTGTGAGAGAGAATGGGTGTTTGTGTGAGTATGTGTGTGTTTGTGTGTATATGTATGTGAGTGTGTGTCTGTGTGTGAGAGAGAATGGGTGCTTGTGTGAGTATGTGTGTGTTTGTGTGTATATGTATTTGAGTGTGTGTCTGTGTGTGAGAGAGAATGGGTACTTGTGTGAGTATGTGTGTGTTTGTGTGGATATGTATGTGAGTGTGTGTCTGTGTGTGAGAGAGAATGGGTGCTTGTGTGAGTATGTGTGTGTTTGTGTGTATATGTATGTGAGTGTGTGTCTGTGTGTGAGAGAGCATGGGTACTTGTGTGAGTATGTGTGTGTTTGTGTGGATAAGTATGCGAGTGTGTGTCTGTGTGTGAGAGAGAATGGGTGCTTGTGTGAGTATGTGTGTGTTTGTGTGGATATGTATGCGAGTGTGTCTGAGTGTGAGAGAGTGTGTTTGTGAGAGAGTGTGTGTGAGTGTGTGTGTGAGAGTGTTTGTGTGCGTTTGTGTGTGTATGTATATGGATGTGAGTGTGTGAGTGTGAGAGAGGGTGTGTGAGTAGGTGCCCGTGTGTGTGTGAGAGAGAGAGAGGGAGAGTAAGAGTGACCGAATGTGTGAGAGAGCATCTTTATGAATGTGTGCGTAAGTGTGTGAAAGAGTGTGTGTGTGTCTGTGTTTCTGAGTGCATGTGTGAGTCTGTGTTTAACTGTGTGTGTGTCTGTATGAATGTATGTGTGTGAATGTGTGTGCGAGTGTGTGTGTGTGAGTGTGTGTGAGTCAGTGTGTGTGATAATGTATGTGTGTGTGTCAATGTGTGTGTGTCTGTAAATTTGACTGTGTGTGTGTGTGTGTGTGTGTGTGTGTACATATCTGAGTGTGAGAGAGTGTGTGTGAGTGGGAGTATGTGTGTGAGGGAGACAGGTAGAGAGAAAGAGTGAGTGAATGTGTGAAAGAGCATCTTTATGTGTGTGTGTGAATGTCTGTGCGTATGTGTGTGTGTGTGTCTGTGTGTGTGAGAGTGTGTGTGTATGTGAGTGTGTCTGAGTGTGAGAGTGTGTTTGTCTGTGAGAGCGTGTATGTGAGTGTGTGTGTGACAGTGTGTGTGTGTGTGAGTGTGCGTCTGTTTGGGAGAGAGAATGGGTGCTTGTGTGAGTATGTGTGCATTTGTGTGTGTATGTATATATATGTGAGTGTGTGTCTGAGTGTGAAAGAGGGTGTGTGAGTAGGTGCCTCTGTGTGTGTGAGAGAGAGAGAAAGAGTGAGCGAATGTGTGAGAGAACATCTTTATGAATGTGTGCATAAGTGTGTGAAAGAGTGTGTGTGTGTCTGTGTTTCTGAGTGCATGTGTGAGTCTGTGTTTAACTGTGTGTGTGTCCATATGAATGTGTGTGTATGAATCTGTGTGTGAGTGTGAGTGTGTGTGTGTCAATGTATGTGCGTGTGTGTGAGTGAATGTATGTGCGTGTGTCAATGTGTGTGTGTAAATTTGACTGTGTGTGTGTGAATGTGTATGTATCTGATTGTGAAAGAGTGTGTGTGAGTGAGAGTATGTGTGTGAGAGAAAGAGAGAGAAAGAGTGAGTGAATGTGTGAGAGAGCAACTTTATGAGTGTGTGTGAATGTCTCTGTGTATGTATGTGTGTGAGAGTGTGTTTGTCTGTGTGAGAGAGTGTGTGTGTGTGAGAGAGAGTGTGTCTGTCTATGAGAGTGTATGTGAGTGTGTGTGTGTGTGTGTGTGTGTGTGTGTGTGTGTGTGTGAGAGTGTGTGTGTATGTGGGAGATAGTGTGTGAGAGTGTGTGTGAGAGTGTGTGTGAGAGTGTGTGAGAGTGTGTGTGAGAGTGTGAGAGTGTGTGTGAGAGAGCGTGAGAGTGTGTGTGAGAGTGTGAGAGTGTGTGCGAGAGAGTGTGTGTGTATGTGTGGGAGATAGTGTGTGTGTGTGTGCGTGTGTGTGTGTGAGAGTGTGTGTGAGAGTGTGTGAGAGTGTGTGTGAGAGTGTGAGAGTGTGTGTGAGAGAGCGTGAGAGTGTGTGTGTGAGAGTGTGAGAGTGTGTGTGAGAGAGTGTGTGTATGTGTGGGAGATAGTG